>VFFE01006927.1:233429-244889 GCA_008921705.1 Burhinus oedicnemus
GGTTTTTTTTTTTTTTTTTTTTTTCAATATGTGTGGGTTTTTTGGTAAAACCCCCTTGTTTCATGTGTCCTGGTGCGTGTGCCGTGCCCCGGCGGGCTCGGTGCTGCGCTGCTGGGGTGGCCACGGGAGCCAGTGCCGGCGGTGGTGCCGGGTGCTTTGGGCTTCCCCCGCGGTGGCTTCTTCACTGGCCGGCAACGTTGGCAAAGGAAAGAGTTATAAAAATGCGAGATCATTTTCATTCTCATTCTCATATAGATTTTGCTCTGTTCCGTAAATAAAACATCCGTATTTCACCCTAAAACTCTCTGAGCCCCTGGAAGAACGCAGAGCGCCTGCTGGAGCAAGCAGGACATGCTGGAGCGCAGGCGAAGCCAACCCATCAACCTTGGGAAAACTGGCGGAATCTGTAAAATCCGAGGCTGTGTACCTGCAGAAATGTAAGCCGGGAAGGGCCGTGCCGTGCCCTCGCTTGCCGTGCTCGGTCGGCGCTCGCCGCATCGGTGGGTCGCCTCTTCTGCAGGTTTTTCTCTGCTACAGCTTCGTGGTCGGAGCTGGAGCGAAGACCCGACGTGCACGGTCATTGTAAACCCAGCGCTGCCGACCTCACTCGCGGTTTCACGGTATTTGTGTTTGGGGTGGTTTTTTTAATAATCCGCTTCTGGTTGGCACTTGTTGGACCTTCTCAAGCCAGACGGAAACCACCGAGTTCAGACCTGCACAAACTCCTGGCATCGCACGCGGTGGTGGGGACGTGCAAGCTGCGAGGGCATCCCGGTGGAACGGCCTTGGGTTGGGCTTGGAGAAGTGGGGTGGGCTGGTTCACGCAGCGTGTGTCCAACACCCGAGGTGGCCGTAAAAACCGCTGCGGTCTTGCGCTGAGGAATTGTTTATCCTGTGCGGTGTCTCTGGGGTCTTGCCAGCACCCCGCAAGGCCCACCAGGGCGGCCGGCGGTAGCAAAACCCGGGGACTGATCTGAGCGGTGGTACCTGACGTGCGCCCCATAACTGGCCGAGCTCTTGAACGGTAACGCCTCTGGTTTTTGCCAGGGAATGGAGTTTCGCTGCTGCGGTTTACCCTTCCACCGCAGCTCAGTGTTGCTGCCCAACGATGCAGTTTGGTCGCTGGGAGTGTCACAACTGAAATGATGTGTTTAACTGAGTTTTCCTTCCCGACCGGGGTAGGAGGTCATTTTAAACAACTGCAGACGCTGGCTCGGCGGTATTGCCTGGGGGAGGGTGCTCGGACTTCTCAGACGGAACAAAATCTCCAATGAATCCCTTGTGGAGAAGGTGGCTTTCGGGGCAGCCCCTCGGGGCCGTGCGTGGCTGCTGGGCATGGTCCGGCCCAGGGAGGTCTCCGCGTGCCCTGCGGGTTCTCAGCTCATTTTGGAAAAGCTCCTGCACCCCCCGAGCCCACCACCCCGCTTCTCATCCACAACCAGCAGACCTCTCCTTCCCAGCACCGCCAGCCTGGACCGAGCAGGAGCCCCTGCCTGTTTCTGCCTGCGTTGCCTGCTCTGAAGATGCCACCGGAGCCGCTGCCCAACACGTCCGGGTGCTGCCAGTCCTCCTCTGCCCGGGGAAGCCGCTGCACTTCCACATCGTCCCCGGTGCCATCGGTCCCAGGTACGGCTGGAGCGAGGAGCCGGGCAGGCAGGGATGGAGGAGGAGGCAGCGCGGGCAGCCCAGCACCAGTTGCCCGGCCACCAGCCCGTGCCAGCACCTTCCCTCGGGCATCAGAGCCACTGGCCAGCTCGCAGGCGTCAGTTCTCCACCTGCAGAAACCAAAGGAGCTTTTCCACAGGGGTGCCCCGAGGGGCTGCGAGGGCTGGGAAAGGTGCATGGGTGGCCTGGGGCACCGGGCACAGCTCTGCCAGCCCCGGGGCCGGACGGAGAGGTGCTGGGGACGGAGACGCAGCCACTGACAGCAACTCAGCCACGCTGTGTTAGAGGGCTTTCAACAGGACATTCTGCTGGTAATTCATTTATGAGGAGCTTGGGCTTTTTTTTTGTTTACTAATAAAGCTACGGGGTTCCACATTTCTTCTGAAAAAGAATGGAAGAGCTGGAGGGTGGAAGAATGGGTTTCATTCTTCTGGTGTCTCTATAGATAGGGTTTGGATGAGGCGTCATCCCACCCTGTCCCGTGGCTGGCAGCTCTAGGAAAGTTGGCTTGATATCCTATGCAATTACGCTGCAATTATGTTGGTAGCCAGTAAATACATCTCAAGTGTCTCGAGCTTGTAAATCTCCGAAGTGGGAGCGCTGGGAATGAAACCGCCTCGTCCTCTCGGCTGGAGCTCGGACACGGCGCCTGGCTGCGTTACAGGGCACGGGGGCACCGCAGGGCACAGGGACCCTCAGCCCCTTTCTGAGCCAGAGAAACCCCTCGGGCTCCCTCCCTGCACCCCTGTTCTGTAAAGCCCCCTGCAGTGAACTTCTCTGGACACGTAGGTTTGGGGTTTTTTTGTTTTTAAAACAATGCTGAGGCTAAAATGAGGTTCCCCCAGTCTTGTTTACTTTCTGCTTCGGTACCTGTGGTTTTTCAGATCTGAAACCTGCTTACGTGGGCGCGGAGCGAGGGTCACCCCAGGACAAAGCCTTCCGTGCAGCGTTGTCCTTTCGCATTTGGATGCAAACTGCGCTGGCCCCGCTGTCAGCAGTTCCCCACACGCGTTTAAACCCGAGCACTCGTCAATCTGGTGGCACAGACCGTCTTTGAAGACAAGTCCTCCTGGCCTGCGGGGAAGTTCAGGGTGGTTAAGGCTCATCTCACGCTTCAGGGGGTCCCCCAAACACTACGGCTTTAGCCCGTCACTGTCAGATGCCGATTTACGTGTGTGCAAGGGGGGTGTGAGAAGAGCCTTTTGGCTTTGGTATCGGTTCTGATGGGCTCAAAGGCGAGGAGCGAGGCTTGTCCAGGGGCAGCAGCGTCTCTCACCCAGCGTCTGGGGGAGCGACCACGGTGCCAGAACAAGCGGGCCGGCCCGTGGCTCGCTGCTGCTGCTCTGAACATCGCTAGAAAAAGAGATGATTGCCATCGCTTCTTCCCTGCGATTAGGAGAAAGACCTAATGTTTTGGGTACTCCTGTTTGCAGAGAGCAAAATTCTCTGTCAGAGGGAACATCCCCGGACAGCCGGGCCACCCGTGCAGCGAGGGCTTTCACAATGGCTGCAAGTAAAGAAGAGGAGGAACATCTTTACTTTGAGGGTGGCAGAGCACTGGAAGAGGCTGCCCAGAGAGGTGGTGGAGTCTCCGACTCTGGAGACATTCCCAACCCGCCTGGACGCCGTCCTGTGCAACCTGCTCTGGGTGACCCTGCTCTGGCAGGGGGGTTGGACCGGATGGTCTCCAGAGGTCCCTTCCAACCCCGGTGATTCTGTGATTTTTTGGTGTCAAAAAAAGACCAACAATAGACAATACAGGGCAAGAGCAAAAGCCCTGCATCAGTTTGGACACAATGCGTCTCCTTGAGGTCCCTCACACCCCAGGAGGACTCAGCCCGTGCCGGCTGGTGGCCGAGCGGCTGCAGGTCCCACAGCAGCAGCCATCGGGGCAGCGGCAGCAACCTCAGAGGGTTTTGCAGAGCTCCGGGGCTTTGCTGGTAGGACAGGCTGGAATCTGCCCCCGCGGGGCAGCAGGTCGGTTATAAGCCGAGCTCTGCAAACTCTGTCCCGCTGCAGGCTTTAACCAGCCAGGGCACGTGGGGTTAGCCCAGTGCAGGACAAGGCCACCCTGGGCTCCTGGCAGCCCCTGCCGCCCACCAGCCAACCCAGGGGTGGGTTCCGTGCCCCAGACTGCTGCGTGATGATGATGATGCTCAGGCGGGCTTTGCTCAGTGGGCACTGAAAAGCCCCAGGGCACAAACCGCTGTTGTGGCCACCAGCTCTCGCCATGCTGGTGCCCATCGCTGGCTGTCACCTGGTGTCCCCGGGATGCTTGTTCTGGAAAACCGCATCTGGAAGCAGGGTCATAATACTGGGAAGTACACATGCACACATGTGCACCGTGTTTCTGCTAAGAAAAAAAGCCGCGGTGCCCAAAGCCGCAGGAAGGTGGTGCCCTGGGAGAAAGCCCAGGGCAGAGACCCAGCCCAACTGGGCCTCAGCAGTGGGAGAAGAAGGGGGATGGGATGGGATGGGATGGGATGGGATGGGATGG
Organism: Burhinus oedicnemus; assembly: GCA_008921705.1. Lineage (NCBI taxonomy): Eukaryota > Metazoa > Chordata > Aves > Charadriiformes > Burhinidae > Burhinus > Burhinus oedicnemus. The sequence goes on from VFFE01006927.1 coordinate 237,592, forward strand.
GATGGGATGTTGTGTGAAGCAGCTGGGGGAAACAACCAAGCCAGAAGCATCCAACCATGGGCAGAGGTGGGGGATAAAAGCTGTCCAGCTCCCTGGGTGATGGGGGGTGGTGGTGGTTGTTCCTGGGTGTGTTACTAAAATCAATCAATCAATGAATCAATCAATCAATGAATCAATCAATGAATGAATGAATCAATCAGTTAATTAGAGGCAAGGTTGTTTGCAAGCCATGTGATTTATTTTTTTAAGAACCAAGCCAGTCTGGAAGCACGCTGGGTAGCATGGGCTGGTCACCCAGGGTGGGTGCAAGCTGTGTGACTTGCTGGTGTTTGCCCAGCAGCGTGGTGGCCCTGGGACGTGCTGGGACCATGTGGGAGCTTGGCGATGAGGCACTGGTAGTGACTGCCCAGCCTCAGGTAGGATGGTCAGTAGTGTTTCCTTGCCTTCCAGTCACTGGTGTTTCTTTTAATTGCTTAATTTTACCCAGCTACCCCTGACTACGTGTTCTTAGAATAACTTTAGGAGTTTCTCCCCCTCCTTTCCGCTAATCCCAACACCACTGGAAGCTGTCAGGGCCAAATTGCATTTGAGGCACTTCTGAGAAGAGCAAGCGGGCGCCTCCCTGGGTAAGAGGGGCTTCTGGGGTACCGCTGCCGCTGGCTGGGACTGCGTCCTTCCCAGGAAAACTGATTTCCCACCCGATGCTATGATCGGCAGCGCTGGCAAAGCTGCCAATGTTTTCCCATTCCCTGTGGAAGTGAGAAAGGGGAAACCTGGAAGCTTTTTTGGCCGTCAATGAAAACATTACCCCAAAATACCTCTAAATAACGCAGAGTTACCCAGGAATCTCCCCCGGAGGGTGATGCGGGATGCTGCATCCTTCCCGACCCACAGCAGTCTGTGCAAACAAACCAATGCCAAATGAAATGGGCTGAAAAGTCTCTCTTTCAGTAAACAGCCCTTTTTGGCAAGAAATGCTGAAAATTTTTTGTTCCCTTCTAGGCGCTGATTTTCTCCAATACTGCTGCTTATACGATCAGATAGATTTCTGTAGCATGAGCTGCTTTTAAGCTCTTAAAAACCTACTCTCTTGTAATCTAGTGTTAATCAGATTGTAGTCAGCTGTCCCTGGTGCGGGCAGTGGGGCTGTGAGACCGGGAAGCCGTCCTGCGATGCCGCGGGGTGGCTTAAAAACCTCGGCGGTATTTCTATAGTGCCGCTTCGTTAGTGAAGAGACTGTTTTGGTGGCCATAGCCCCGTGAGGACCTGCGATGCCGGAGGTGAAGCCGGGGGGATTTGCCCAGCCCCAAGCAGTGGGGTGGCTGCTGGGCAGGAGGCAGAACCCCGGGCTTGAACTCGGCCCTCTGCCTGGGCTTTGGGATTTGGTCCTCGGAGCCCTGGCATCCCTCCAAAGTGCTAAATACCTCGGGTAGGTCCTTAGCTAGGACTCATTTATCTTCTTTTCTCCACTAAGCCAATATTGTTATTTATAAGAGAAATCCCGCAACCGCCTTCTAAATCCCTTCCCCGGCACAGCTGGGCAGATGTGCTCCCGGCACCGGCAGGGAACAGGCTCGTGGTGGAGCGGTGAAGGTCTCACCCGGGTCCTGCCGTGGCCCCGCAGGCAGCCCTGGGGCTCGAGCTGGGAAGGTGCGGGACAGACTCACAGACTCAGCTCTCTGTTCCAAAAATAGCCCAAATTTTATTTTAGTAGCATTTTTCTTTTTTTTTAATAAAGGCGTAATATCAACAGGAACAACTTTCTGTTGTCAAATATTCAGTGCCTCCATCAGAAAAGAGGAGCACTGGGAGAGCAGCGCTGCAAATGAAATTCCAACCCACCTCCAAGAGAAGCCCAGCAAAGCGTCCCCGTGCCCAAAGCCGCGCGGCGGGGGCTCCAGCCCGGAGCAAACTTCGGTGCAGATGTGCTGCTCAGCGCTCAGATACTTACTGAAATGCGCTAAATAACTGTAAGCCTGAGACTCAAAGAAGTCTAAAGAGGATTAAAGCATCTGAAATAGGCCAGAACGGTTTTGTTGCCGCCGTTTTTTTTAACTTTGTCAGAAGAGCGAGTGACTAGCAGGATGCCAGAACGCTCCCCACCCTCCCTGCGCAGCCAGGGAAGACGATACAGGAGCAGCAGCCGCTCTCCCGGAGCTGGGTGCCGGAGCCGGGAGCTGGCGGGTGAGGACCAGCGCCGGCAATGTAGGGCACGCTGGGCTGGGGGGGCTTAACGATGCTCTAATCCAGAGAGAAAAATCACATTTGTAAATAGAAGGGGGGGAAACCACCATCCGCTGCATTGCAGCCTGCAAGCTCTTGCTCCGGGGCTGCAGAACACCCCAGCACCGCAGCGCCTGCTGCAGCTGAGAAGGGGACATCTCGTGTGCCCTTTGTCCTGTGCCATCGGCAGTGGCAGAGGCTCAGACTCGGCAGCTTTGGTGTTAAAGCTACACCAGAAGCATCCAGACTCCGGTTTGGGGGTGGAACATCCCCACAGCGCTGTGTGTCATTGTCCTCTGAGGTGTCACCGTCTTTCTTGGTCGGATTTGAGCCTGCTGGGCTGGCATCGCCTGTGACCCTGTGTGCCGAGCAAGTCACTGGGATTTGATGGTTTGTGAGGGCAAATATGTGAGCCCCGGAAGGCAGAATTAAAATCCCTGGGACTCGGGTGCGCACCGGTGCGTGTGTATCTGTACACAAGGACACCCAGCATAGACAGAATAAAAGGTGATAGAAAATACTGGTGACTAGTCAAGATAAATCCTTAGTTTTGCCCATAGAGATGTGGAAAAAGCTATTTCACCTTTACAGAGTGTTATAGGGACTGTTTTATGCAGTACAAAAATGAAGTGTAATTCCTCGGGCATCCACATCCGCCTGGGCTGACCCTCTGGCCCAGGCTCCAGAGCCACCGCAGTGCCGGGCTCACGAGGCTTCACTGGAGATGGTGGCAGCCTGTATTTGTGGAGATGAGAGAGGATCAGTTAAAAAACCCCTCAGAAATAATGGCATTTCGATAGACGGAGGCTTTGGCTGTGTGTTATGGGATTTTTCCTGCTTGGCCGCTGGCGTGTCTGAGGACTGGTGCTGCTCCCTTGCTTTTAACGGGAATTTCTAAGGGACGTAGGGGTCGGGTGAGCGTGGCTCGCACGGGACTGCAGTAACTGTGAAGCCATGTGTGAGACCCGCCGGGGGTAGTTTTGGGGGTGATGCTGTGCCCTTTAGGCTTGCAGAGCTCCTTGTTCAGTGTCGGAGGTCCCTGACTGGCGTGTCTCAGTGCTGGCACGCGGCAGCAGTGCCCCAAACCTGGGGCTCGTGGCCACCCCTGTCTCAAAGCTCCGTGTAGCTCCTGGGTGACGGTTTTGCCTTGGCTGGGACCTGAGCTGCCACATTTGACCCAGCGACCAGGTTTGAAAGCGATGTTTGTGCTTAATTGGTGTTAACTGTGGAGGCATTCCGCTATCCTCCCTGGGAATGGCGGTGGCACCGTTCGCTCCTCCCGGCAGCAGCACCGGGAAGCCGATGGACCTGCGTTGTCAGTGGTACCCAGCCAGCCCCAGGGATGCTGGGCTGGAGGGCACCACAGCGCGGCTGGCTACGAGCTCCAGCATCCTTCTGATGACGGGAAGGTTGACTGGGACTCCGAGGAGTCTCACAAAGCCCGAGAAGTTCAGTTTGACCATTTTCCCTAGAAATCAGAGCTGTCGGAGGGAGAAGTGCCAAGGAGGCAGGTCCCACGGAGCCAGGATGTGCTCGCCCCAGGGTTCAGCCATGGGGTTGAGGGGAGGCTGAGGTCATGAAATGTTCAATACATTTGGGGTGAATTAGACAATACGGGGCAGCAGCAGCGAAAACAGCTTTCATCGTGGATTGCCGAGCCTACATAGGGAAAAACAACGGCCCCTCCGGGAAAAGCGCAGGCGAGGACGGGTTGGTGCTGCGGGGCACCAGGACGTGCAGCCACGGCAGCCCCGTAGAGCCGTGCCCTTCATCTCAGCTGCACGCTAATTGCGTCCCATTAGCAAATACGGCCAGGCCTTGCTGCGGCTGAAAAAGGATTAGTACAAGGCGGTGGACGATCCCTCTCCTGGGCGTGAGGGTGCCGGCTCAGATGGTGCCCTCCGAAAGCGTGCCACCAGCCAGTGCTTCGGGGAGGGATGGGTGAGCTGGGTTCAGCCTTCGCTTTCCCAGACCGTCATAAATTCCTACTGCCTGTTAACGTCGTTGCCGCGCCAATAATAAAGTAAAAAAGGCGAGAACCCCGTGGCAGGAGCAGGTGATGACAAAAGCTTTGGTGGAACGTGGAGGAGCGCCAAGGGAAGACAAAAATGTCGGCGTGGATTAAAGACAACAGAGTGACACTTAGATGCAAAGATTACGTGAAAGTCCTGAATAACGTGGAATGAAAGGGACTGAAAGATCATTAAAATTAATCAGAGATTAATGGAAACAAAAATGCAAGTCTGCTGAGCCAGTCTGATCTGCTGTCGGTTGAACTTGTTTTAGCTGAGAAATAAGACTACCAGATTTGGAGCATGATGATAAGTAAGACCTCTTAAACCTCTAGAGAGACCCTGTCAAGGGCTCGCAGCCCTTCTGCGCCCTCCCCAGTGTCCCTGGCTCCTCCCCAGCCCCGCGGGCAGGTCGATGCCCAGCGTGGCATCCCTTGCGGCACGGGGCTGAGCCGCTGAAGTCCAGGAACGCCAACAGCCTTTGAACTGCGGCTCTGCTGCCGCAGTAACAGCAATGGTAGGACAAACTTTGCCCATCAGCAAAACCTGTGCTTCTTCCTAGGGGAAGGGGCGGGATTTTTGAGGAGGGCAAGATGCAGAAGGATGGTGTGAAGGGGGTCAGTTCATTTTTAATGGTGTGAGAGCTACAATGAGTTACATCCGAAAAGGATCTGGCACGCAGGATTTATTTCCAAAAAAAAAAAAAAAAACCAACACAGCAAATATGCAGCGGCTTGTTCGCAAAAAAAAATGTGGTTTGGATTAAAAGAGTTATGCTTAAAAAAATAAAAAAAATTTTAAAAAAACCCTAATATTGCTTTTAAAACATCACAGGGGAATACTGGAACACTTGGGAACGAGCTGAATTTGGCGATGGCGTGGGCCGGGTGGTGCGGTGCAGCGGGGCTGGGCTTTGCCCGATGCCAAATACCCTTCCCCAACCTGCCCTTCCTCCCGCTCTTCTTCCTCCCGGGTACCGCAGCCCTGCCGGGGCTGCCCAGCTGCAGGGACACGGCCCGGCCCCGCGGCTGTTTGATGCTGTGGGTCGGAAGTCAGTCGGATTCGAGGAAGCTCAGGATATTACAGCATCAGAGCCGGCATAATTAGAGGCAGATCTGCGATTGCTGTAAATTGTCTTAGCTTCATTGAAGTCAGTAATCTTTGAAGTGGATGGAGGTATGATAACTTACACCAGCTGAGGTTCTGCCAACAACTGTGGGGTTTTGCAGGCAGTTATTCACCCTTACAGCCCCAGGACTGACCCCTGGCCGTGCCCGCCCAGGCACATCCCTGCGCCTGAAATGCTGTCCCCGTGTCCTGGGAATATTCAGCAAATGGATCCTAAATAGTTACCTGGGGCTGAGAGGGTGAAAATCAGATGGGGGGTGGAAAATTATGACTTGCTACGGCAGCAGCGACGGAGCAAACTGAAATGCAGCCTCCCCTGGAGGGCTCGCCCAGCAGACGGGGCCGGGAGACGTGGGTGACAAGGAGCGCTGGAGAAACAGCTCCATGAGCCCAGGATGGTTAAGAGGCAAACCAACACGTTTGTAAAGATGAAAAGCGACACATTCACCTGGTTATGGTCCTGTTTTATTTGGTTTTAAAGACAAGCCTTAGTGGGGTGTTTAGGGCGTTTGGAAAACCAGCCTGGGGACTGAAAGAGTGTTTCCAACAGTGCTGTCTCTATTCTCAGATAACTCATCCAGTCTTCCTTTTTTATTGCCTGTGAAATCTCTCCGTAAGAGGAACTCATATAACAACCAAAAGCCCAGGATATCACCGACTTCTTCTGCCTTTCTTCTCTCCCCTGCGCCGCGGGTTAGTTTATTCCCACCAGGCTTTGCTGTGATGCTTTTGGGCAAGGGGATGAGGATCCACCAAGGAAAGGAGCAGGTATTTTTACAGTGCAGCATCGGAATTTGGCTTATGTCTGCTGAGGTATGTGGGTGTCGACATTTATCGTCTTTACTCCCAGTTTGAACTGCCCCCGGGACACGCGTACCCCTCACCCAGTGCCTTGTCCTCGCAGCTCGCTAAGGCTGCCAGCCATCACGGAGTCCCCTCGTGAAACACGTCGCAATTGGTTCACCTCACCAAAACCTTTCTTTCTCCCTCAGTTCCTCTAATTTTTATGAAAAGCTCATCACCGCTTTGCTGCAGTATCTCTACCTTCAAGCTCCTTCCCAGACCATGAGGGCAAACGACTGCAGAAAGCTCAATTAGACATATTGCATAGGAATGCAGGCTCCGATCAGACCCTTGCCGCTCATTCCTCTGCACAAAGCATATAAATTCATCCCAGATGGGTAAATAAGCCGTCAGCTTTTATTGAGAAAACTGTGTATTCATTTTGCTGCTGCTGACTAATTTCTCATAGACATTCCTTTCTACGTATTGAGCAAGCATCTTCCCGCATCCCTCTGATGCGCCGTTAGCAGGAGAAATTATATCATACTATTTCTGATTTGTGTTTAGTCATTCTAGCTCTTTTTAAATAGGCTTATCCAATCAAACCGGGGCTTCGTGGTGGAGGTGAGCCAAAAATCTGGAGACCTACTGCCAGGGCTCCGCGCTATCGTGTTCCGAGCAGTGGGGACTCGGTATAAATTGATCAGATACTTGGTGGAGAGAGACGTCTCCTAGACACAGCCGACCACGCCGGCTTCCGTCAGCCCGGGTTTGGAGAAGGCCAGCCATCAGCTGCTCCAGTCGGGAGGCTGCGGCTTTGGCAGGCGATGCCTTTGGGGGTCATTTTGGCAGACCGAGCAGGTTTTTGGTACTGCGTTTTAAGAGAGCAGCGGTGGCGAGGGCTTGCTCCCCGCTCGCCCTCCACGCCGGGGTGCTGGGCTGCAGGGCCGTGGGGCTGGCAGAGGGGAGGCAGATGCTGCAGCTGGGGCTGGTCCCCGGCTCCTTCCTCCGCCGCCTTTCCCACAGCCCCGGGTATTGTCTCGGCGGCTGCTCGGGCCGGCTGGGGCTGGCCGGCCCCGGCACAGCGCCCACGGCTTTTGGTTCTCATTCTTTAGAAAAACTCGTGGGGGTGGGGTGGGGGGGAGGGGGTGG
>VFFE01006927.1:249555-261162 GCA_008921705.1 Burhinus oedicnemus
GTGGGGGGGGGGTGGGGGGGAGGGGGTGGTGGAAGAAAGAAAAACAATAAAGTGCAAAATAAGGAAGTTTCTTCATCTGCCTCCCTGTGGGGATATCAGGGTCCCGTTTGGGGGTGGGTCGGTGACCTCACCGATTCCCCTTGCCCTGCTCCGGCTGCCTCTCCCTGGCTCCCCGGCATGGGGATGCCAGCCGGGTGGTGGGCACAGACCACGCCGGGGGCAGCGGCAGGTTTTAGGTGCGATCCCGGGTGTTTGTCACTGGTTATGCACGGCAGCGACCTCAAAGCCGCCAGGACAGCTGATAGATTCATCCCATCCGCAACCCCTCTCATTAATGGGATGCTCTTCCCACTCCATGCAGTCATTCTTGCACTGTGAGAAGCTGGCGGGGTCCGCGCAGCCCGGGGTGTCTCCGGCTGGACCCGGCAGCACCCTGGGAGCGTAGCCGGGAAAGGCTGACTCCCGGCATTCACTGTGGTCCCAGCTCTGCTGCCGGCGGAGTCCCTTTAGAGGCCGCAGGAGCACCTTCGCGGGGGCTTCTCCTGCCCACTCACTTTCTCGTGAATGCATTTGGGGTCTTGCATTCCCGCCGCGCCGTTACTGGTGGGAGACTCAGTGAGGAAAATGGATTTGAGGTTTGTGGATGTGCAGTGCGGTATCATCCCCTTCTCTCTCCTCCTCCATCCCTTTGCCCTCTCCCTGTCTCCTTTTTTGGCTACTTACTAGCAAATATTCGTTTAAGGAAGTCCGATAGTGGCGCAGGTTTATTTCTGATTAATTTTTATCCGGTATTTTCCTACATGTCAGAAACACATGGCATATTTCCAAGGGAGAAAGTATGTGTTAAGGTTTAAAATTTATCTGTTCAAAGATCACATTTAAAGGCAGGGTGGGTCAAGCAGCCTCCTGGAAGGCTGGTATCAATTTTAACCTGGTATTCAGTTATTACACAGGTGCAAGTTCTTAAAACAACTCAGGAAATGAAAAATAGGGAAGACATCAGGCGAGAAGATTGCCACTTGTTCAGAAATTTGCATGGGGAGAAAGGGCGGTGCTCGGCCAGCTGAACCCCGTATGGGGCGGGGGGGTGTCAGATGGGTTTGGGGGGCATGGGCCAGGCAGGAGGATTTGGGGAAGGATGCTGGAACCATAGGTCAGGAGAGGAGAGCACAGGGCTGCAAGGGCAAGAGTTGGGCTCAGCCCTGCATTTCCCTAGGAGATGCCCCATAGCAGCGAGGATGGGGGTACCGGGATGAAGCAGGGCTTGGGGTGGCCAGTGGGGTCTTTTAAGGGTTTGTAAAGATTTCACCTCCTTTCAGCCCCTTCCTCTGAGCCTTGAACGTGTCAGCAAAGGCCAAGCAAAAGGGCTGGTATGGTAACAACCTGGTGTGTGGCATCAAGGAGAGGAGCTGGAGGCCAGAGCATTGGGATGCTGGGGCCATCCCGAGAGGCAGGGCAGCAAGGAGACCCCCCCCGAGGGAAGGGGGCCGATGGCAGGCAGGCGGCTGGCGGGCAGGAGGCGTGCAGGCAGGTGGGAGCGCTGCGCTGGGTATGGAGAAGTGCTCCGAGAAAGACGGAAAGAAAAGGAGAGGGAGGTGGGGAAACGGAGGGTGGAAAGAAGGGGATGGAGGCGGCGATGCTGCAAGAGCGGGTGAGTGAGCAGAAAGTAGGAAAACATCCCCAAAAGCCTTGCAAGGCGGTGTTACGGAACGCATCGCTCCCAGGCAGCGTGGGCAGCACCGCAGGGGCCATGGTCCACCCCAGGGGGCTGCTCCGCAGACCTGGGGACTGGTTTTGTGTGGCACTTGTATGTCAAGTTAAGAATCATTTTAAAATCTTTTTTTTGTGCAAATCAGACCACTTACTTCTCGCTCTCATGGGAATCGGGGTATCTGGAGCTGCTGTTCAGCAACCGCTCAGGTGACTGTCGGGATTCCCAAGGGAAAAAGATTTATTTTTTTTTATAGCAATCAGTAAGAACCAAAAATGCCCTTTAGTTACATCCTGCTAATCTGGAGGGAGGTTCAAAGGAAATTTTCAAAAATCCTTGCGGTTTAGGGCCAAATGCGGTCATTGACAACAGAGCCAGAATCTGCCATTCGCCAGCGCTGCAAGGTCAGGGGAGCGCTCGCAAAGCCGAGACTTACCCCGGCATAAAATGGGGGGCCTGGGCTCAGGCTTAGAATAAAAATAGCTGCTAAGACACACCGCTAATATCGAATAGTTCATCTACAGTTCAAAGAGTAAATCTCCCAACCCCAGAGGTGGGTCTGGCCTAAACCATCTAGCAGATTTCTTCTTTCATCCGCAATCCCAAATGCTTAATTTTGTCGACGGTGATCTTAAAAATGGCCAAAAAAAAAAAAAAAAAGCCCATGAGGTGGGTTGATCTAAAGCAGAGAGAGGGAGGTGTGATGTGCACACCGGCCCAGCACGGCTGTAAGTGTCTGTATCCTCAAGGAGCTCATTCCGGACGAGGGGCCGGCGATGCACCCCCAAGCCGGCTGCTTGCTGTGCAGCCCCGCGAGCGCCTGCGTCCCATCCTGCCTGGACTCGAGGAGTACGGAAACATCAACAACAACTCCGGCTAATGGGAAACAAATGCTCTGTCCAAAACAGCCGTTGATTTCAGTGGGAGCTTTACGAGAAAGTCGGAATTGGATTCAAAGGGTTTGTCTTACATTTGTCTTAACTCCTGGCTCTGCGTCCCAGCTTGTTCCTATTTTATCTAAATCTGGTCTTAGTTCGCAGAGCTGCGAGATTTGTCCAGCTTAGGGCTCGGTTCCCGTCTCCCGCTCGCCCGCAGCAGACAGCAGCCCCGGGGCTGGCAGGAGGGTGCCGGGCAAGGGGTGCCACCGAACATCCAAGGGCACGAGGAGGCAAGGACAGGATCGGTGCCGCCGATGCATCAGTCCCAGCCACCCCTGGCCATCAGGGTCTGGTACCAATTAGCGCGGGCTTCCGGCAGCTCTACGCGTGATCCAGCCGGAGACACACAAAGAGCAGCACCAGCATGGGGGCCGTCTGCAGGGACGAATCCAAGCTTGCTCAGCACCCGCTGCATTTGGCTTCCCACACCGGTCTGGTGAAACTCTTGTAAAGCCCGGTTTTGCCGGATCCGGGAGCAGCACCGGCTGCTGCTGCCCGGGGCTGTGCTCCCAGGGACCTGCGGGACCGCGGGCACCGGCAGTGCCGGGCACAGCGCGTGGCCTGCAGAAAGCTAGCACTAGGGCAGCCAGAAGGGTCGTTCCCTTCACGGCTGCGTCGTCTCCTCCTTCCTAACTTAGAGTACGAGCGGTGCCCGCGTGGCCATGGCCGAAGGCAGGCGCAGGCGGAGCAGGGAGCTGCCAAGGGTGTTAAATCACAGCCCTCCTCTGCGGCCAGGAACTTGCAGCAACAGCAGCAAATTGCTTATAGACTACGCACTTCATAGGACCGTAGAATGGTTTGGGTTGGAAGGGACCTTAAAGACCATCCAGTTCCAACCCCCTGCCATGGGCAGGGACACCTCCCACCAGACCGGGTTGCTCCAAGCCCCGTCCAACCTGGCCTTGAACACCTCCAGGGATGGGGCAGCCACAGCTTCTCTGGGCAGCCTGGGCCAGGCTCTCACCACCCTCACAGGCAAGAATTTCTTCCTGAGATCTCATCTAAATCTTCCCTCTTCCAGTGTAAAACTGTTCCCCCTCATCCTGTGGCTCCACTCCCTGATCCATAGTCCCTCCCCAGCTTTCCTGGAGCCCCTTGACGGACTGGAAGGGGCTCTAAGGTCTCCCTGGTGCCTTCTCTTCTCCAGGCTGAACAATTCCAACTCTCCCAGCCTGTCCTCACAGCAGAGGTGCTCTAACCCTTCATCTTATAAGTGCAGGAATAGACTAAAAAGCGGATATATGTAAATATAGAATTTTTAGAGATACATATGTATGTAGAAATTAATTTTCGCTAGGATTTGGATGGTGGCTGACTCCAAGCCACCAGTACAAGACCATAAGCACTTCTCTGCAGACACGTGAGGGTGGGATTGTAATATGCAACCCTCGGTCTGCAGACCAACTCCTTCTGGGCCAAATCACCCGATTTCAGCGGGGAGATGTTATATAAACTTATAGTGAGCTTGACCCAACTTCTCTGTCTCTGCTTAATGTTTTACCCACTGAATTTAACCAGAGCTCTGCTGCTGTGAAGGTGAAATCACGTATTTAACAGTGATGACTGAAACACTGAATTTTAGGGCCCAAACGACTAGGCTGGCCATTGCAGGAGCAGCAGCGTGCCCCATGCCTGCGGGATTTCCATCCTACGTGTCCATGACCCACAGCCCATCTCCAGCTGGGGCTGGCAGCGCTCACCCCCACAGCACGCGGTTCTGCTGCCTAACAAACAGTCTTTTGTAGCCATGGCATTGGCTATCAAATCGCCTACAATCGGTAATGGTACCGATCCATCGACTAAAGCACACATCTCTCTGCTGATGGTCGGTGGGTCTGGAGAAGGACGAGGCTCCCGCAGCCTGCTCATGTCATTTTTTCTGAAAAAAAGACGAGTATCCATCTTCAAGCGATTTATCAGAAGTATTCAACATCAAACGTTGATGCTCCTGCCATCACACGAAGACATTGTAGGCATAAAAACATAGCATGAGTAAGGATATTTCAACCATTTTACTCCAGAAATTGCTTCATAAATGAAACATGTAAGAGACTATAAATATAGTAGAAAGAGCAACTCTCTCGGGATATGAATAGCATTATACCATATCATGTAATTAAAAGCTGAATATGACTAACACATTCCCATACAGATGTATCACAGCACTGGCGACCATGTGGGATAAGTGGAGAAAAAAGACCCAGTTAAAGAAACCACAAATTCCAGGGGTGGGAGTGTGAGGAGGGGGATAATGAAGCGCTTTGCAATCTATTTTTCTTCTCCCCTTTTTTTTTCTTTTTTCTCCTCTTCGCGAGAGCATGAACACATGAAAAGCATTAGGTAGTGCCTTGCCCGCCAGAGACCCGGCGGTGGCTGCTGGACCCCTGGGACGGAGCATCGCCGGCTGCGGGGCAGCATCCCCGGCCCTGCGCTGGCACAGCCCCCCGGAAGGAGAGATAACGAGAAAATGGCAGACAGGGGCCAAATCCCCCAAATGGTGAAGTATCACCCTGCAGAGAGACTGGAAATTCAGGTGAAGGTTGGAAGGTGCCCTCAGAGCAGCGGGGCTGGCCCTGGATGCCTATGGAGCTGGGCGCTGTGGGGTCTGAGCCAAAACACAGTGAAGCTGATGGCTATGCGGACCATGACCCTGTAACGGCATTGGGATGGGTCCTCCGAAATCAAACAGACCTTAAAATACAGGCACGGCCATGACTTCATCTCCGTTGGTCTCTTCTCCACCAGCCGATCCAGCCTGCTCCCAGAGATCCGGGGGGCAGGCTCTCTGCGCTGCCGCGTTTGCATCCCGGATCTCCTGGAACACTGCTGCGCAAGAGCCTCATTGCCTAACACAAAATTGGCTGCTCGAGAGAGACAATGGGTGTTGAAAGAAACAAAAGAAGAAAATGTGGCTGAGAAAACAGTGTAAAATAAATACATAAATTAGAGGGGGAGACTAAGTTTTCTTTACTTCCTTCGATCTTTTTGTGTATGGGAAAGCAAGCGTCGTGTCTTCTCGGGGCTCAGGTGGGCATTCACGCAGCGTTGCCATGTTCTTCTGGACTCCCTCTGGCTGGTCCCCACCTTTCCCGAGGTGCAGCGCCCAAACCCAGACACCCTTCTCCAGCCGAGGTGACCCAGGGGAGGGGACGGATTTCTTCCTGTGCCTTACGAGCAGCCGGGCTCTGTGTACACCCCGGCGTGGTGTTTCCCTTCTCCCCAGCAGAGCAGCGCCGAGCTGTGTGCTCAGCACGTGGTCGGAGGAGCGCCGGTCCCCCCGTGGCACGGCCGCAGCTTCCCCAGGTGGTCCCGCAGCCCCCCGAGCCGCCCGCGCTCAGCACCAGCCCCTGTGTCCAGAGCACAGCTCCGACCTGTGAAAGTCGGTTTGAATTCTGTCCTTGCCTTCTTGGCTCGCGGTTCCTGCACATTCCGTACGCCTGCTCCCATCCCCCTGCACTGCACCACGGTCAGGAACCTTCCTGGATACGGACTTCCATGTTGAGGGTCTTCAAATGCATCCTTGGGGATGGTCCTCCAGTCTCCACCTGCTCCGTAGCGTTTTCCTCTAGGCTGCGCTCCCTGGGTGCGCTTGGATCCGAAACCTTGCCAGAGCGCAGACAGATGACATCCACAGCTTCTCCTCGGCGCACGAGGCCTGCTGTCCTGCTGGAGGATGAAATTAGAGTGGTTTGACATGATTTATTCGTGACAAATCCGTATTAGTTGTTACTCATCTCCCTGTTCCATATATTTAAAAATTCTTTGATTAATTGCTCCAGTACTTTTCTGCAACTTGATGCTGAGCTGACGACCCCATAATATCTCTGCTCTTTTTTTTTTTTTTTTTTTCCTCTGTTTTAACAATAGAAATCCTGTTTTTCATCTTCTAGATTTCTGGTATCTCTGCAGTTCTTAGGATCCAAGTTCTTGAAGAGAATGACTAGGATGTGTGTGCTGGCATTTGCCAGCCCTTCCAGGGACCCAGCACAGCCTGGGGCCAGGTCCTGCATCCCTCTGGATGTGGCCCGCTCCATCTTTCTCCCCCCTCTGCAGCACCTCTGCCTACGCAGGGTTAAATTATAAAGCTTTGGAAGCAAATCAGATGCCTTAATGACACATCCCTACTTTTATTTATAATATGTTCTTCTGCTCTGATCACACATACTTGTCTGAAATACATTGTAAATCAATGTGCCCTAATCCAATCTCGTGTTAATTAATTCTTCCACTTGCCTTCTGCTTCGGGGAAACAGAAGAATAGATGTAAAAGCCATGATAGTGATGTTGGAGTGGCTGATTATTATTCTTTACAATAGTGTATTGATAAGAAAATGAGCATGTTCTTTTCCCATTTGCAGCACAACCTTGGGCAGGAGTTTGTTATATTAGAAAAAAGCAATTTGAAAAAATTGCTCCCTGGCTCCTGTACAGCCACTTGAAAATTGATTTATTTTGGGGTTTCCACAGCTGTGTGTGGGTTTCCACAAGACTTTATTTTGTGTTATTAAATCTGGCCGTTGAAATGTTCCTTTGATTTAATGTGAAGTGTGTTTTATTTGATAATTCCTTATAGATATGGAGGGGAGGTCTCGGCGAAGCCAGAGAGGAATAAACAAATAAATAGATAAAGGAATGGCTCGGTGGCTATGAAGTACCCACACGAGATGCCCCAGCAGTCTCTCGGGGGGGCCACAGGGGGACCAGGCAGAGGAGGGATGTGCAGCCACCCCCCCCCCCAGCACCCCTGGGCGAGCAGCAAAAGAGAAAACCAGGGGAATTCCTCCCCGGCTGCCTCTCCGGGCTGGAAATCTGCCTTGGACCTGCCCGAGCAGGCGCAGCCCGGGCCAGGGGGTGAGTTGAGAGCGGTGAAAGTCACCTCCGCGGCTCTCGTCCCCCCCAGCCTCACGCTCCGACACGTGCCCAGCTGCAGCCCCCGCGGCAGGCAGGGCTCTGAGCTAGACCAGACGAGGGCCCGGCCTGCCATCTAAACGCAATTAACATAAAATAAAAAAAAGAAAAATGTTTTCCTTAGTAGAACGAGGCAGGAGGAGCTGCAGCCTTCTGCCTTTGTTATTGAATTCTGCTTTTCGTGCCTCGGCCTCTTACTGCGCGCCGTGGCTGACGCCAGCTTCACCCCCTCACGGGGGCTGGCAGGGCTGTCGAGAGTGGCCGTGGCTCTCCAGTGCGCCCAGTGCTGCCCCAGCATCCGCTGGGCGTTTTCCTACAGAAAGGTGAAAACATCTGCTCCAGTTTTTTGTATGAGTAAACGAACCATTTGGTGAGCGCGCCATTTGACTCCCGAAGTAGCATCCTTTTCTGAAAGCTCTCATCTTGGCATGATCTTTCATTCTTTTTTTCCTCCCTCGTAACCTTTTTCACTAGTTTTCCCTGCCAGTTTTGCATCCGCCATTTCCACCCCCAGCCCACCCACTGCCTCCCACGGACACCGTCCCCCCGGCTCGGAGCCCCCGGCCCCTCGCTGGGTGAATTCTCCTGGCAGACCCCAGGTTAGGTGGAAGGGAACGATGGCACAGGGCATAATCCTGCTGCCTCTCCACCTACGTGTGGCAGCGTGATGGAGCAAATGAACTTTTTTTGCCTCATACAGTTGCAAAATCTTCTGCTGGGGGTAATTAAGGGGACGGAAAGGATGCAGCAAAAGGTCGGTGAGTGGATGGAGCAAACACGGGACATTTTCAAGGTAATTTTTGCACTGATCCAAGACTTGGGAACCAGGAGGTTGTTGTGTCAGTTTAGTAAAGCTGTCACATAGCCCATCAGCACTGAATTTATTCAATTTTTTTCATTTTGTGAAGCGAGAGGTATGGAATTGCTTACTCCTCATGGCTTAAAAGTCAAATTAAACAATACTATTTTAATAGTCCCCAAATGGTGATCAACAGGAGGAAAACCAGGGCTGATGGGGACAGCAAACGTGGTTGTGGCAAATAAGAAACAAACACCTCGCCCCTGAGGAGCCCCTTTCACCCAAGGACCACAAGGTGGTTCATAAACAGTAATGAGCACATGCCGGGATTTTTGCCAAAGGTGAAAATTAATGAAAACAATGGGTTTTCATTCTGCCGGAGCTGAGCTCAGTCCTACATGCATCTCTTCCTACAACCCGCACTGGTGCAGAGGACTTCAACTTCATTGACTCCGATGGGAGCGTGTGGATTTTAGCCGAGGACCAAACTGGGAGGGCTTTATAAGAAAATCAAATTCCTTTGATAGTTTGCTGTGCTCTTTAACTGGACCATGATGAGATTTGTCAGAACGTTTTGGAAGATGTAGGACCCTGTGCAGCTCTGGTCTCCGTGGGGCTGGAGGCACAGCCCACCCAACGGAAGGCAGAGTTGGGCTCCCGCGGGGCTGCCGGAGGAGCAGGACCTGGTGGCTGAGTTGGCCACAGGGATCACAGGCAGCCGGGAACATAGAGGATGCTCTTGGGTACCACAGGGGTGATGCATTCTGCAAGCTTACCATTAGCTTTTTAACAGCAATAAAGGAAAAAATAGTTTTGCAATGAGCCACAGATAAAGTTGTTGAAGTTTAGGTTTGAAAAGTTTGTCCCAAGTCAAAACAAAAAAAAAAAATCAGACACTTCTCCTTCCAGTTACAACAAAAGATTTTGGACCTTATAAAATATTTCCCAGGAAGGCCCGGTTGAATTTGTTATGAGAGGGATCCCAGAAGAGTTTTGTGGTTTGGCTTCGTAATGGAAATCTTATTCACCTTAGATAGCTTTCGAATTACAGTCGTAATTTATGGACAGTGTTTTCGTGTATTTTCATTTAACAGCTCCGCAAATACTAGATTTGGAGCCCGTAGCAGCTGGAGTGGAGTACCATCCTAATTTATGTTGGGCAGGGTTCAACCTCATGTGACTCTGCTGAACTCGTTCACCCTTCATTTCCCCTCCTGCTCTGGTTATGCTTCCTAATATTCTGGTTTACTCCTCCCATTTCCTTCCTGCTCCAGGCCTTGGCTCCCTGCCCTCTTCCATCTGCCCGTCCTTGGAGTGAGCCGCTGCCCTCCTGCTCGCATGCGCCTCCACCTCCCCGTCCCCCTCCCCGTCCCCTGTCCCCTCCGACTCCCCGGAGAAACCCGCTTCAGCAAACAGCCTTTTCGGTTTTCCTGCATGTGGGAGTCCCCATGGCATCCCTTCTTGTACCTTAATCACCCTGCAGATGGGCTTGGGCAAGTAGATGTGTATTTTTCCTATGACTTTTCAAGGCGAACCCATGCAGCCTTACACGGAGAGACTGGCACCAAACGTTTCGTTAATAATTGCTGGGGATGGATTTGGCCTGTTACCTCTGCCCAAGAAGACGCTCCAGCTCTGCGATATTTCCTTAGTCCGGCTGGCTTCATTGCAAGTAAACAGAGCATCCAGCCAAGTCGAAAGGGCTTGTCATGGCCGTGTTCTCTCGGAGCTGCTGGGATTAATGCCAACTGCCAAGTCATTTTGCAAATGATATTGCTTAGTTTAGCTCTTCAGATGCTGCTTCGTTTCTGAGCCATTCGAAGGCTCTGCCTGGGTTTGCAGGAGCGGCGCCTGGCCCCGATGGGAGTTTCAAGCTGGGATCCTGCAGGCAGTAGGCACATCCATAGCCCCAGCTCAGAAAAGGACAGGGTTTTAAATTTGCTGGCCTAAAGTGCATCATACGGCCGGGAAGATCCCGAGTATTTAGGGGTATTTCCACACCATAATCTGATGTGCAACAGAGGATGGCTCCGTAAGTCCCATGAGCATCAGTACTTGACTGCTTTCCTCTCTGAGCCCCCCGCTAGCTCGCCATGCTCAAGCTGGTGACAGCGTGTGATTTGTCTAATCCCATTTCTAATAGCAGTCTGCAGAGCTGCAGCATGGAAAAAGTGATGTTGTCACTTGTAAAAGGTCGGGTACAACGCACAGTAGAGATTTTTGCATCCAAACAAGAAACTTCAGTGGGTTACAGGAACTTCCAGATTTCTAGAGCATAGACTCTCATTACATCTGGGTAAGTTTTCTAAAAAATGTAAAATCTTGCATTTGTGTTTTCTGGATGTATCCTGGCCTTTGCTACGCCCTCTCCTCTCTGTGCTGTGGGGGCTGGCTAAAATTCAGCCAGAAGGCACGGGGCATCCAGGTCCACGGGCTGCCCCGGCCAGCGGCAGCAGGTACCCGACACATGTCCATGAGCGGGGGCTTGCAGGGATGAAGCCGTGTGGATTCATAGCATCATAGTCATAGAATGGTTTGGGTGGGAAGGGACCTTTAAAGGCCATCCAGTCCAACCCCTGCCATGGGCAGGGACATCTTCAACTAGACCAGGTTGCTCAGAGCCCCGTCCAACCTGACCTGGAATGTTTCCAGGGATGGGGCAGCCACCACCTCTCTGGACCACGCAGGGTCACCTGAGGGGCTGTCTCGCATCCTTCCCATGGCAGCGGCCACATCCGGATGCTCAGGAAAGAATATAAAAATAGGACAAGCAAGTAATGCTTCCCTAGGAAACTTTCCCAGTTCTTCCTGTGGCAGAGGTGATGCCCTTGCACATCCCTGCTGCGGGGAGCTGAGGTGGTGGATGGGGAGCAGCCCTCACCCTCCCCATCACTGACCCCCACCAGCAACCAGAGCAACTGCCCTCCAGCACCCCTGGGCTGAAGAAATGTGGTTTCATATAATCATAGAATCACAGAATGGTTTGGGTTGGAAGGGACCTTAAAGATCATCCAGTTCCACCCCCCCTGCCATGGGCAGGGACACCTCCCACTAGACCAGGTTGCTCCAAGCCCCGTCCAACCTGGCCTTGAACACCTCCAGGGATGGGGCAGCCACAGCTTCTCTGGGCAACCTGGGCCAGGGTCTCACCACCCTCACAGGCAACAATTTCTTCCTTATATCTGATCTGAATATCCCCTCTTTCAGTTTAAAACCGTTCCCTCTCATCCTATGGCTCCACTCCCTGATCC
>VFFE01006927.1:287813-299859 GCA_008921705.1 Burhinus oedicnemus
GCCCCCGCGCATCCCCTGCCGGGTCCCAGCTCCGGAGCCGTGTGTTGCCCGGGGGCAAGTGAAGCGCAGGGTCACGCCGCGACCATTGCCCGGGGCGAGCATCCCGCGCCCAGGCGCTTTCTGCAGTGCTCCTGCAATATCTAAGGGCCTCCAGGAATCGGTTTTTTCCCCTGATTTCCCGCCCTCCTTCCAACTTTTAGATCCTTGCTGGGGCCTGGGAGCTGCATTGCAGCGGCTGCAGGGTGCTGGGGCGGTGGTGCCATGGGAAGGGCCTGGGATGCGACCGTGTTGCCTGCCGAGCCCGTGTGCCTGGTCTTGCTCTGAGAGCGAGCCGGGCGGTGTTTCGTGTTACTGGTCCGTGCTCCGAGCATAGACGAGGGCGATGGTGCTGGTGCCGGCATGGTTGGCAGAGCCGGCAGTGCCCTCTGCGCGCACCTCCTCTGCCAGGAGAAGCCTCGTACCTGCACGTCCTGCTTCGAGCGACACAGGATTAATTTCTCTTCCAGTAATTTTACTTTTCAGTAAGGTGTCTTCCAATGCTGGGGAAAACTGCACTTTTAGAAGACTCTAGCGTCTGAATTTGTGACAATATTTACTTTACAGCCAGCCATGGTGTGGGGGTGTCAAGGTCTCCGTGTTTTCGAGCTGGCCAGGCGCAGGGATGAGGAGGAGCGAGACCCGGGCACTTGACCCAAGCTGCCCAACGGGGTTATTCCATACCATGAACAGCACATTCCATAGAAATTAGAAAGTTTGCTGTGAAGTTCTCTCTCCCTCGATGGTGGCGATCCAGAGAGCTTCTCACCCCGGTGCCGGAGCCCTGAGCCCTTCCCTTCCTCCCCAAGCCGCAGCGCTCAGTGTCCCACACTGGCTGTCCGCTGCTGGGAGCGCACGGCTTCCCACGGATGGAATGGGCTGAGTATAGTCCTGGTGCATTTTATATTGGTATTGGGATCAATATTGGTTCCTTAGTGTTATTAATGTTAATTATTTAGTATTACTCTACTGAATCTGTTTACATTCCAACCCTTGGTTTTCCTTATTTTTCCCGATTCCCCTTCCCAGGTGGGGAGGGGTCAATGGGTGAGAGAATAACTGTCTACATGACAACAAATTGCCGTGGGTTCTTCAAACCATAACACTGCACCTGGAGCAATCCCCTTTGCGGGATCCACGCACGTAGCAGGGACCTCCCAAATCCTCCACTGGAAGCCTCTGGAATTAAAGGCCGGAGAGCAGCAAGTAAAAAGATGCCTTTCAAAACAGATGTGTGACAACACGCCTGCACAGATGTGCGGATGCTGGGGATGAGCCAGCTCTGGATGAGGGGCTGGAGCAGAGAGCCCGGGATGCAGCATGTGGGCCACCGGCAATGCCCAGCTCGGAGCAGCTTTCCCAGGACTGCTACAGGATTCTCTCCAGGCAGTTAGAGCGGTCTCACAGGACAGCAATGTTTTCCTCTCTCTGCCCTTTTTGCAGGTTTTTCTGATTTCTGGCCAATTTTTTTCATGTATTCACTGAAGAAGTTTGCAGCTCAGGAAAGAGTTTTCCCTTTCCATGTGAATTATCCTGGAGCCCCGCAGATAATGCAAAGCGAAGGGGAAGGTGCTGGGCAGGGGGTAAGCGCTGCATTTCTTGGTTGAATCTGTAGATTGACAATTTTTTACCACTAAACTTCCACACTAGCGCTTTTGTGTGCTGCGGCTTCACGTGCCGTTCAGGTCAGGTGAAACAGCCCGTTTTGAAGCGGATAGATCAGACCCGGGAGCTGGAGGAGCCTGGGTTTTAAACACTGGATTTCCTCCACGCAGGGGTGAGGAAGAGTGATTAGGGCAAATAACTGGATCGATGTTTTTTGTAGGATAGGAGGCTTTCAGGGAGGTTATTCGCTTCCTGAAATAACACGGTGAGCTGACCTCTCGCCTGCTTTTTTATCGCCATGCAGAGAGAGCAGCCGTTAGGAGAAGGAGCGGATGGTGCGTGGGGCGAGCGGTGGGATGTGCTCCACGGGCCGTGGGAGGCAGGACTGCTCCCAGCAGCTCCCCGGTCACCCTTGCCCCACGCATGGGAGCTGCGCCCGAGCAGGTTACACTTGGGATGTAATTCCTCAGCAGCCGGCACCGCCGGAGCCAGGCTGCCGGGAAGCTGGGGCAGGACCAGCACGTACGTGGGTGGCTCACATGGCACGCTCAGACCTCCCTGTGCGGTTACCACCCGTCCACCCCCTGCCCTAACCTTTGCTGGACCAGTATGTCAAGAGCAGCGTTTGCCCTTTGCAGTTGCCTGGGCAGAGAGGTGATGGATGGAGCAGCTCCAAAGCCTCAGAGCTTCCCCCCATGAAGTCAAAGATGCTTAAAGAAACTTTTAACACGCAAAAATTTCCTAGCAAAGCAAAAACATCCTAGCAAAGCAAAAACGTCCTAGCAGAGCAAAAACTATGATCAAGTTCAGTTAAAATATACGAAATGCTATCACATATAGAAGTCCAGAATGGTGAATTTAAAATTCACTAAATGTGTTAAATAGGACAACAAAAGCAATACTGTCATTTAGCCTCCCAGGTTAAATAATCAAGGCTTAAATAATTACACAAACAAACATTACAGCAACAAAACCCCCAAGGGTTTGGTCAAAAGTCCCTTGGAAGTCAGTGCCCTCTAGTTCTGCCAGTCATTATTTTGGGTTCTAATTTGTTTCCTGATCCGGTTTCAAAAGCAGCGCGGTGTGGGCAGGGGATGAGTCGGGCAGCCCAGCGAGCCCTCGGGCACAGCCAGAACCTCAGGTCACATCCCTCCCTTCGCCCCTTCAACCTTTCGCAAGGGGAATAAAAGCGGGAGATGAAGATCTCCACGTGCAGGTGGGGAATGGCAGGCATCACCCTGTCATCTCCTCCGGACCCGTGCTCGAGGGACAATTGTGTCACCTCCCACAGGGAAGCTCCGCACTAATTGCGGAGTCCATCCGCCCCTCTCCCACGTGTCTCCACGGCGAGGCTGGGAAGTGAGCAATCGCTGCGCCTCCCCGATGATGCATCGCCCGAGAACGTGCATTAGCCTCGTAGGCACCTCAAGAGTAATCCCGATTAAAGAGCTAAAAATGCCCAGGGAAGCATGGCCATTTATTTAGATTTAGAAGAGATATTAGGAGGAAATTGTTGACTGTGAGGGTGGTGAGACCCTGGCCCAGGTTGCCCAGAGAAGCTGTGGCTGCCCCATCCCTGGAGGTGTTCAAGGCCAGGTTGGACGGGGCTTGGAGCAACCTGGTCTGGTGGGAGGTGTCCCTGCCCATGGCAGGGGGTTGGAACTAGATGGTCTTTAAGGTCCCTTCCAACCCAAACCATTCTGTGGTTCTATGTATAACCTATTTACAGCTTCTGTCAGCTGAAGGGTTGTGGCTCTGTCTCTGTGAGAGGAGAACTGTGAGTGACTCCCATTGCTTATCAAATTTTCATGTCACGTGTGCATGGATCAACAACCTTATCTCCTCCAATTCATGGTGGTCCAATCCTTATATTCCTGATGAATGAGCGAAAATCAACAAAAAACCCAGGTGCTGCAACGTCTTTGGTTCCAACTGTTTTGCCTTGTCATCTCCTCATCTACTGTATTAAAGAAGAACCTAAACCATGAAAAGTCGGCGCTTGCAAGTGCCCGATGCCACCTCGCTCAGTGGTTGTACCTGGAACAGAAAGCCCGAGGGCTACAAGAGCAGAGAGTCTACTCTCCAAAATCAGAAGAAAAGCTAACGGGAAGCGTTTTTAAAGTGAATGGCAGCACATCTTGGGTCTTTAGGCTTCTCGAGGTGAAACTGGGTTTGCAGAAGACGGGTGATTCAGCTGGCAGAACGCCCATGCCCGGCTCAGGGCAGGCTGAGCAGCCGCCCCGCGCGATGACACGGCCGCTCGGGCGGGGAGGGGGGACGTGGAGCACGGGTTGAGTCATCGAACACCGCTGGGCCTTCGCCGCCCAGACGTGGCGCTTCTCTCCAGTGAGAGGCCAAGAGGAGTTTATCGCGTGGCTTCTGCAGTGCCATGCCCAGGAGATAAAATCTGGTACCGTGTAAAGAGCCGTAAGCAGTGCTATCATTTCTCGAATGCGGAATTAAATGGAAGTGGCACATTTTCAAAACTGTTAGAACAGAAACCCCAAATTTATCACTGTCTGTCATTTTTCAATATGTTTCTTTCTAAGCCTCGCTTTCTGATGAGTAGAATAATTATAATTTAGCTACAGTAACTTGGGGCTCCATTTTCAGTTAACAGATTGTTTATCAAGATGAAGACCCAGAGCAGCAGCTGTAGGATGGGGAGACGGAGATTGACGTGGATCGCAGACCAGTCCTGTGGGAAGCAGCTGAACAGAAGGGAATTTAATGACTACCTCCGAACACAAGTGATCGATTCACTGAACCCACTCAAGCAAGGCAGCACCGAGTGATTGGGTTTGGAGAATTCATTATTCATACGTATTTATTGTGTAAATAGAGAGAAGAGCCACCTTTGGCTAGAAATTCAGACCAAACGGACTTTGCAGAATTAAATTTGTGAGGGCTATTCTATTTTAAAATTCAAGAATTTCTGCTCTCTGGTAAGACACGGAGACAAGTGCGGACTCATGTATTACACACCGGCCTGACGGCTACAGTCATCACGGCTTCATTAAAATCCCGTCTAGCTGCCCACGCATTGAGCCTCCCCCAACCAATGGTGCTCTCATCACACAGCGGGGGCAGCCCAGGCCCTGCGCCCATGCTCATGGCAGTAAATCGCCGGCCGAGATCCAGCCCCACTGATGCCAGCAGCAAAGTGCCCCCTGACCAGTGACTTTGCACCCTTGGCTGGGAACGAAAGGCTTTGCATGGAGAGATTATCAGTTTTTTAAGTTTATTCTCACACTCGTGTCTAGATGGTAAAAATGATGTGTAGTTCATATACATCTCATTTCCACTCTACCCTATCAAAATAAATGTAAGTACTATAAAAACACACAGACATTATATTTTAAAACAGCTTTTTAACTGTGTTTTTGCAAGTTTTTGCACAGTTTTCTCATTTTCCATCTGACATTTACTGGCACCATGTTTCCTGGCATGAGGACTCTGAACGTAATGCCAAAGTATGAAGGCAAATGAGTTCCAAGCAGCAAAAAGACGCTGATATACAAACTACCGCTCAGAAAATAACATCGCTAATGGAGTTTAAATAGGGTAATTCCCAAAGTATGGACTACAGAGCACCTGCAACCCACAAGGAAGGCTAGTAAGGGTCCAAAATCTGTGTCGTAGTCATGTTGCTTTTACCGTGTTTTCAGTTAATACTCAATGACACAATTGCTTGATAATCAGTGAGGAAACATGCTGGGTGATAGGATCAAGAAGTGCAACAAGGATTCACGTAGATCTGCCATCGCCCGGCTCCCAAAGAGATAACGCGGTATGGGACGGTGCTGTAAGACTGCGGAACTCTGAGACAACTCTCCACAAGGATGCTGGTAACTCCTCCTCGCTGCAGCGAGTCACTCTGTGGTGGTCACGATGACTTCATCTTTCCAGACCCGAATCCACCACGTCGACACCGCAGCATTCCTCCACCCTTACCCACGCTGGCTCCTGAGCACGGCGGCTGCTGCCCCACTGGCTGAAGCACTCCTGGGCACACTTTTCAAACACCTGACTAATGCTCAAATAAATGAGACTTTTCCTGTGCCGAGAAGCAGGAAAATGCCTCGAGGCTAGAGCTACGAAGAGAATTAGGTGTCCCAGCGAAGTGCTGCTTTAAGAAACCAAGTATGAATGTGCACCCTCAACCCCGGGGAGATTTTGGGTAAGCCCAGACATTTCTCCTGATAGACGTCCAGGTCAATCACCAGCATCTGCTGCTGAGCACGTGGCTGGTGCTGACCCGCCAGACCCCTCAGTCGTGTTTCAGCTACGTTAGGGCTTCAGGATTCGTCCCTGCCCTGTTTATCTCACCCACAAGAGCTCCTTGGGCGTATCCGCTGGGTGAGGGCCAGCTGGAAGCACCTCCAGGAGGATGGGGCCAGCCCTTGCCTTGGTGCGCCCGTGCACGGTGCTCTCACCCACCATAAATCTCCCTTTCTGCTTGAACGCATATAAATGCATGTCACCCATCCACAGCCAACGTCCCCGACGTCTCGTATTGTACCGGGGTTGAAGCCACGCGTTGCAGCTCATTTCCCCCGGGTGCAATGGTTGGGAATGTGGGCTCCTCCAGGCGGCAGAGTGGCCGGCTCTGGCGCAGCAGTGGTTGCCCATCTTGTGCTCTACTGGGCTGAACTTTGCTGCTGCAGGTCAAACACAGACTTTGGGACCCAAGGCTGTGAAAGGCAGATTCAAGTATTTCCCGTCTTTCCTGCAGCTGAGGGTTACACCATGCAACACAAACCCTGGAAGATTTATACATTTGTGTATTCCACTGTTTCATGAGGGGAAAAAAAAGATCTGGAGGAAGAGAAAACCATAACTTTAAATCCCAGAATGGAAGAAGACAGCTTATTTGTTAGTAGGCAAGAGAATACCACTGAATCATTTATCATCCCGGGCGTTCACATCGGCAAGAAAATGTGCGTCTTGGATCTTTTTCTTCAGCAGCAGACCATGAAAATAGTTCTTTTCTAAAAGCAATCACGTATGAAGGTTAAAAAACCCCCGGTGTCTGTGCTTCGCCGTGCCATACAGCTGCACAGCAGATCAGGCTGGAAACTGGTGATTCACAGTTTCCAGACTTTACTTTCCTCGGCACTAAGAGCAGAAAATCAGCATTGATGCTTTACAGGAGCCGGGCGCAGACATGACCATAGTGGTCCAGGTCAGTTTTTTCCTGACTATCTGAATTTCTTTGTGTAAAGAGGCTACCTTCCTAACCCGAGACCCCTTTCGAGGGTGGTCCCGGCACGCTGGCTAACTGGATTAGCTGGTTCATATGATCTCATTAGCCAGCCCTGTGCTGGCCCAAGGAGCCCGTTAAGGAGTAAGGCAACGTGCCACTGAAGGATGCGCTGGTGGTCTTGGGGAAGTTCAAGGGATTTTTTCCAACTTAGCAAAGTGCAGAGCAGAAATTGAGAACTGGACCTTAAAACGCTTTGTAGGAGAGAGAGGAACCAAGAGACGAAAGGAGGAGGACAGGGCGTTTATCCCAAGCCAAGTGTCCCATCTGCTGCCCAGGCAGAGCGGGAGCACACCCTGCCTTCCAGACACCCCTCCTTCGGCTCTGGGACCCCACATGGGTGAGACACCCCGGCACGGCCACCCCGGCAGTGCCCTGCCCCCCCGCACCCCCAGAGCCGCAGCCCTCGCACTGCTGGGTGTCCCGGGAAAGGCAAAGGGAAAGGAAGGTCCTTCCATGAATAATAATAGCGGTGTCTAAACATCACCTCCTGTTTGCCCGCAGGAGGGGTAGAGACAATCTCAGTCTGCAACTGGATAATTATATAGGACTACTTAGAAAGGCAAGTAAAGTTTGGTAGGATTATTTAGTACCAACGGCGCATATAAATCTTGCCAATAACCACCCCTAATTTTAATCACAGTGAAGCAAGTTTTGTAGGGAGAGCGTTTTGCTAGAACAAATGATTTATTTGGGGAAAAAAAAAAATGACAAGCTTTTCGGTTCACAAGCTCTTCTGTACATATGAAATGGAAGGAACAAATTCCAAGCTTTAGTTTCTATTTCATTAATTCAAATTAGTGGTTGGTTAGACCAGACACAATATTTATTTCGTTTTCAAATAACAAATATTGTGAGAGGACCTATTTAGTCAGGAGTAAGCAGGCATTTCCTAGTCTTGGTTAGATGCTTTTAGAATGTCTCTATAAACCGCAGGAAGAGTGAGGGCTTCATTTTCCTGCTAATGTTGTGTTTTCAGCCTAGGCAAGATAAGAAACACTCTTTATTCTTGCCCAAACTACTCATGCAACAAAACTCTTATCTTAAAAAGACATTGACAGGAACAGTTAACACACTGTATAATTAAAGCAATAAATTAATTACCAGGCTTCCCTGGTGACTATTAAACACTTGAGGCAAAAGAGCTGTCTTTTGCTCCTTGTTGAAGGATTATTACTATTTAGTTTGAACATTAGCTTGAACAATCTGGGTTACTTTCTCGGGTGCAGATGCGTAGCCACAGACCCCTTCGTGTCCGCAGACACGTAAAGGTCGCTGAGGCAGCTTGGCTAACACGCGTGTGACCTGGGAGCCGGGACGTCCTCTAACACATTCCTCCGGTTTTTGCGTGATTTTGGTGGTTGCGACAAGGATCCTTAAGAGGTGGACCCAGACATCAGCCGCGGAAGGATTGTAATCGCAGGAAAACTCCTGCAAGCCATTGCCCGGGGTCGGTCCAGGGAAAATGTCACTGGTGAAAACCCACGCGTGTGGCACCGCGGGACACAGGGGGCATTTGGCGTCTCTGCTCTGCTCGGTTCTGTGCCGGCGCAGGGTGACTCACGCCGAGCAGCAGACGAGTGACTCACGGTTTTACTGAGCTGATGGGCTTGACAGAGCCAAAATGTGACCTGACACCGCTCTTATCTAAAAACTCTAACGTCAAACCTCTGTTTAAATACCTGCTTTCTGGGGTTATGTACGGAAAGTGTTTTAAAAGCCACCAATAAAAGGCTGTTTGTGCATGGGGAGCTTTGCTTGAAGGAACTGTGGAGCTCCGTTACAATTTATAAATTTTCACTTTAAACCTTCCTTAATGTTTCCCACGGAAGCTGGCTTCGGACAAGCTCCCTGGGGACCAGCGGGCGAGACGTGCGGGTAAAAGCCGGGCAGCGCCGCGCTGGGAGGACGCATGGCCGAGGGCCACGTGGAAGAGGCGGCTGCGTGCCGTGGCCGGGAGGAACGTGAGTCAGGGCAAACCTGACGCATCCTGAAGAGGGATGTGGCGTGCCTTATTGATCACCCAGCCTTCCCGCTGAGGGAATCAGCGGAGCCGAGCAGCAGCGTCAGGCTAATTGAGACCTGGGATGTGATTGCTGCGGCTCGCAGGTCTCCGCAGTCACACCCCTGAGAGAGCCAGCGTGCGCAGAGGAAACGGGGACGCGGCTGAATTACTGGTTATGTTTTCAATAGAGCCTCTCTCACAGACGTAGACAAAGTTTCTTTCTGTTGTATTCAACCAGGTTTGGGTCAAACCTCGCCCAAATTTGCATCTAAGCTTAATGCTTTACCCAGCAAAACACATCACTGAAGTTTTGAGGGAAAACCTATAGCAACGTATTAACTTTTCCAGTCTCTTTTTCACGAGTTTGTGGATATAACTGTGGTTTTATGTAGGTAAAAATTAGATATTTGGATAATAACATGAAATGGTTGCCCACCTGAACAAGCTTTCAGAGCTGAACGAGTTCCCATCCGTATGCTGAGGTCGCTGCATATCCCATAAAACCCTGCGGGCATGGCAATAGCTGGATCAAAACAGGATGCTGTGCAAGGAGGAGCGATGATCCCAGGGCAAGACCGAATCGCCAACCTAAATTACCAGGGTTCGTTAGCCTCCACTGCCACGTGGGTGTTGCACGTGTCAAGGACTCGGGTTAGTCCCCGAGTCGAAACCGTCTAGCAATAAAAACCGAGCGCCGCAGCCTGTGCCTTGTGCCGGGGCAGGAATACACACCGCCCGGCCAAACGCTGCCGTGCCGGAATGACGGGCTGACGCGGAGGTTTAGGACAAGTCGCACAGAGCCCATTTTTGCGTGCTGGATCTTGATAGCGCTGCGGTACACCTCCACTGTGCTGGTACCCCGGCTGTGGCCCTACGCGGGCAGCCGGGGGGGGGGTCAGCTCAGTCAGTATCTCATAAATCACCTCCAACGGAATTCCCCATCAAAAGGGGTATCCCCACATCACCCCGCGTCAAGGCTCCGCTCTGGCCATCACGCTGCAAAGTGCTAATTCTTAAACGCTCGGAGGTTTCCCAGGGCAAGGCGCAGGGCAGTTTGCAAGCACTTCTATACCTGGCTCCGACGAGACAGCACGTCGCGTTTTGCCTCGCCTTTCTTAAGCAATAAATGCCCATGAAATCAGCAGCCTGGCTTCAGCCCTTCGGGGCTGCAGAGGACGGCCGGAGCCTGCTGGGAAGGCTGTTAGTCCCAGGAATGTGCTAAAGATTAACCACCAGCGGTTAGCTGTTTCGGTTGGTCTGAGAACAAGAAAAGCCACCTCTTGGGCTCCCCGTTTTCCACATTTAAGAGCTTCCGTTGCTGAGGAAGAAACAGCCCAGGAGTCAGGAGTAGGTCCAAGTGGGGCAGGAGCAGGTAGGGAAGGTGGGGACGTGGCTGGCAGCGCACCCTTGGCTCCGTGGCAGCCGACCTTGGAGCCGGGCGCTGCCGCTCTGTGTTTGCTCCACAGCCAGGGCTGGGAGCGGGGCCCGACTTTGCCCTTGGGGCTCCTCACTTCTGCGAGGGGGCAAGAAAGAGGTGGCACGTGCCAGGCAGAAGGAAAAAAGCAGCATTCCCCCCCCCCGCCCATTTCTAATTAATAAGAAAATCCTCTTCCACTCCAGCAGAAACCTGTTGTTAAGACACGGGGTTCCCACAGGCCACCTGGGAGCATCGCAGTGACCTTGGTCAGAAAGGCGCCTTTGCCCCACGGAGGTGCCGTGTGTGCACAGCAGGAGGGTTTGGGCCCCCTGGCTGTGTGGGCACGTGTGGCAGGGCATGTGTGACAGGGCATGTATGGCAGGGCACGTATGGCAGGGGACGTGTGTCAGGGCACGTATGGCAGGGCATGTATGGCAGGGCACGTATGGCAGGGGACGTGTGTCAGGGCACGTATGGCAGGGGACGTGTGGCAGGGCATGTATGGCAGGGCACGTATGGCAAGCTACGTGTGGCAGGCTACGTGTGGCAGGGCACGTATGGCAGGCTATGTGTGGCAGGCTACATGTATGGCAGGGCATGTGTGGCAGGGTACATGTGGCAGGGCATGTATGGCAGGGCATGTATGGCAGGGTACATGTGGCAGGGCACGTGTGGTAGGGCACATATGGCAGGGTACCTGTGGCAGGGCATGTATGGCAGGGCATGTATGGCAGGGCACGTATGGCAGGGCACGTGTGACAGGGCGTGTATGGCAGGGCACGTATGGCAGGGCACGTATGGCAGGGGACGTGTGGCAGGGCATGTATGGCAGGGCACGTATGGCAGGGTACATGTGGCAGGGGACGTGTGGCAGGGGATGTGTGGCAGGGCACATATGGTAGGGCATGTATGGCAGGGCACATATGGCAGGGCACGTATGGCAGGGGACGTGTGGCAGGGCATGTGTGGCAGGGCATGTGTGGCAGGGGACATGTGGCAGGGGACGTGTGGCAGGGCACGTATGGCAGGGTACGTGTGGCAGGGTACATGTGGCAGGGCACGTGTGGCAGGGGACGTGTGGCAGGGGACGTGTGGCAGGGGACGTGTGGCAGGGCACACAGGGGTGTGCAGCACCTGGGCCTCCCCTGCCTGCCCCGGGCAAAAGCACCCTCAGATTCAAAAAGTTGCTGGAAAAAGAGAACTGAGCGCGACTGGACACAGTTCCGAGTGGTACGTGACAGGGAGGGACACAGGTCTTAGGGGACTGCACCTGCTGATCGCGACTTTCCTGTCCGTGAAAGAGTTTATTGTACACTTTTGTCTTTGCCTTCCCATCCCCCAGTTTATCTTCTCCCCGCCGGCCTGTTTCCCAGTATGTTTACGGCTTTCTGAGCCGTATTTCCAACCATACTTTTCCTTAAGGCTCTCTTCTTCAAGACATTCCTCCTTCCTTCGAGACATCTGCTTTGCCGTGCCGCGCTTTTATCTGTTTTACCATATTTTCTCCCTTTCTTCCTTCCGGTTTCCCTCTGCCTCGTTAGCGCCGAGGTGGCACTGATCACCCCGGCCGGACACCCCTCCGCACACCCTCTTCCCCCCACCCCATTTTTGCTCCTGTAGAAAAAGAGAGGTTTAATGACTTATCCAAGAGGGAGAAGCCGGGGCTGGACCACAGGTGAGGGCGGGGCCGGAGGGGCGGGGCCAGGCCGCAGGTGAGGGC
>VFFE01006927.1:304474-358890 GCA_008921705.1 Burhinus oedicnemus
CGTTTGTTTCAGTTTTTTTTTTTTTTTTTTTTTTTTTTTTTTTGACAAGAGTAAATACTGAAATTTGACCTTGTAGAGAGAGCTTATTTTTCGGCATGTGGTTATAACATCACTTTTTTTTAAAGCACCAGATAGATGTGTTGTACAATTACTCTTTCTAGCTGGAAGCCACGAGAGAGGCGGGTGTCCAGGCTCTCAGATCCGCCTCCCAGAGACTGTATGAGAATTACCAGACTCGGTCAGAAGAACTGAAAAAAAGCCACGAGAAGGAGAAGCAGCAAATACAGGTACGAATCTCCCCCACGTGCAGGCACGACCACCCTGTTCAGCACCAAAATATTTACGTGGGCTCTGGCCCTCTGCGCTGCCGACTTTGACCTAGGACCTACCACGTCTCTTCTGCTAGCACGGTGAGGAAGTTAAATAGGAAAATTAAAAAAAAAAAAAAGTATTTTGGATTTATTCCCGATCCTTGGAGTTGGGTTGGTAGCGTTGACTTGAAATTCCTTGAGCCCCATCTCTGTCCATGCACTGCGTTCCCCGGCTCCCAGCACGCCTGCATTAATGCCCTCCTTGGTCCCAGGCCTACAATCTCCAACAAGAAGAGAAGCTCCAGCAAAGCTCGGAAAATGCCAACTGCCTTGCTGAAGGTATCAGGGAAAAATGTACCCGCATCGCAGAGCTGGAGAAACGCGTGCAAAGGATGGAGGAGGTATGTCCACCCGCTCCTCCTGTCCGTCCGTCCGTCCTGGCACCGGGACTCGGCGCAGGCAAGGAACCTGCCCTGGGAGGGCCAGTGCTTGGGAAGAGGAGTTAATTGCTTTTTCAGGGTTTGGGGTGTGCTAGCTGTTGGAATTGGGACTAAAAAAGGCTTCTGTCACGTTACACCAAACTGAGAACCTTTAGCTGTGACTAGAAATGAAATGTGCAATTTGAGCTCCCTCTTCCACTTATTTCAGAACTTGCTTAAAACCTGCAGAGCATCAGGGAGAAGTCTGAGTTTGTAGCTATTAATGGTTTCTACTCCTGAAGACTTGCTCTTTCACCTTCCCCCATTGGTGGTGCTCTTCTAGCGTTTCAACTGAAAATGTAGCCATCCCAGCACTAAAAACTGCTCCTTAACTCTCAGGAAAATGCCACTGTAAGCATCCGAAACCCCGGGCAGGCCAACGCCCGCTGTAGCAATCATCTGATGACTGCGGGCACAGAAACTTGCAGAAAATTTCTTCGCCTGTATTGTGAATTTTCTTCGGTGGTTTTAGTTGCGTTGGAAGAAGCGATGGCTCCACGCGTGGTACTTTCTGATGTACGCACTCAGCAGGGGTGGGAATTACTCCTCTAGAAGTGCCATTTTAAAACTGAGTTTTTGCTGTCCTGGGATTCCTGTAAAGATGGGGTCAATGAGTGTATTTCCACCCCATCACATGCAGGTAATCTTTCTGATACTAAGAGTTTTGTCATCACTTTTGTTCAGACTTTTCCCTCTGTGGACAAGGTTTTGAGAGGTGGACACAGCAGTACCGCAGTATCCCGTGGCTGCTGAGCAGGGACTCTCACAAGAGCTAAGGATTTTCCTAATTAATTAAAGGAAAGAAATGCTATTTTGACCGAGTTTGGACTTTTCTCATGGTACCTCAGTACTGTCACCCCTTCCAGATTCGATTCGGAGAGGTCACGCTGATCTGTGTCTCCAGCTGATGTTGATGTGGGTGGTTATTGCTGGATTCTGCCTGTTTTCAGACACCGAGTGGAACTGTTGACTGCACAGCCAAGCTCCTCTTGCTGATCAAATGGCAGGAATCGAGATGCAATTTTTACATAACTTTTGTTTCCTTAGGAGAAGAAAACTCTGATAGAGAAGAAGATGTCATTTGAAAAGATACTTCAACAGATGATCTCAAGGAATGAAGATGGCAAACGGTGATTAAATGCATGTGATTTTTTCTGTCTTTCTGGGGGATTATTTCACGTAGAATACCTGACAATCACTTGCTCAAGTTCCTTCTGGTAGTAAAATTATTCCTGATGAAAGCAACTGGTTCAAAACCTGATTTACTGCGATTGCTTGAAGAAGCCAAGACAAATGCTGATGTCCTACAGCTCTCAAATGTTGATTCTACTCAAGTTCCTAGTACTTTTCCTTCCACCTTGTGTGCACAAATTGCTTCCCTTTCCCGATGCTCCTGTGGAGTCGATGCTGCTTTGGTGACTTTGTGCATGCAGTAGGTAAGGCAATAGCCTTCATTATTTATGAATTTACTTATCAACAGCTAGTCAGGGTGGTCCTACCAGGCAAAATACGTCTCAAACTATGGTTTTATTTGTGCTGCTCAATAAAGGAGCCTTTATATGTATAGTTCTGTATGAATTACAGCCACATATCTTCAGGAACATCTTTGCTAGCAACAAGCTCTTGAGCTGACCCCGAGGTGGGAAAGCGGCTGGGTGGGTCAGCGATCCCTGGGGATTGAACCGGGGGTGCTCTGCTCTCACCCGCAGGTGCCTGGATGTCCAGAGGCAGATTTCCACCCTGCAGGAGCAGATCCACCACCTGCAGCGCGTGATCCAGGCGCAGCACCACGGCCTGCGTGGCGTGATACAGGAGGTCAGGCTGGGGTGGCCGTCCCACCGGGCAGGTCTTCAGCGGTGGGGAAAAGAACCGGGAGATGCTGGGCTCTGGGCTTCTACGTGTGTGTGTTGGGGATGAGCAGTTTGCTCGTCACGCTCTGCCTGGTGTTGTGCATGCCACATTCAGACATCCATACGCATGTCAACATTAAGATGGAAATGGCATGACTAAAAATGGTGTTATTGTGGTGGAGTTGGCAATTTCAGGCCGAGCCCTGAGTTCTCCTAGAGCGTTCCCGGGGGAGGCCTGGCTCCCCGCTCCATGCCGTGCTCCCGGAGGGGACCTGGCTGCCCCAGGGATGCTCTGCCGGAGGCACCCGCCCTGCAGCCGGTTTCACGTGAAGCTGCTCCCAGGAGCAAAGCCAGGAGGCTGACAACCTAGAAAGGCTGCAACAAGGTTCAAAGCAATCGGCCCGCTTCCCCAAGTCACGACATACCCTGAGCGGTTTTACTCAGCGCCTGCTTTTGTAGGTCTGAACTCCTGCTGTACCCCCCTCGCCTCGCAGAGGGCTTGTCTTTTCCTGACCCGCTAAGGCAAGGTCCCACGCTAATAAGCTTTCCTAATCAGGTTTCTGTACATATGCCAACTCGTTATGCTAAGGAAAACATGACACCGTGTGTTAAGATTATAAAGTGGTTAATCAGTTAGTTTGAGTTCTTCTATGGTAAAAGACCAGGGACTTGCATGGTCTGCAATTCCCCTGGTACGGTGAGACATTTAACTCTGTGGTTTTGTTCGACACAGAGATGTTCTTGATGTATTAAGGCTTCAAATCTCTTACAAACTTTATTTCCTAACTCTCAGGCGGAGAAACTGAACAATGAACTCAGAAGCCAAGATAAAAAAATAGAAAACCTGACAGAAAAGCTGACTGCACTGGAAGCACAGGTAAAATCCGAAAGTAAAAAGATATATTGAAGGGAGAGAGCAAACGTAGTTCTCTACAGTCAGGGTTCCCTTCACGCTGCTGGGCTTGTGTCAGTACGACACTGTCGGGGTGGTATTGGCTACTGCCCCTTTCACTTGGTTTTAAAAAAAAAAACCCAAAACCCACAAAAAATTCCCCCAAACACCCAAGAAATCTTTCTGGAGGAGCGGCAGGTCCTAGCTGGCATCCAGGTTTGTCTCTTGTCTGCTACATTACGCTGAGAGGGGGTTATGTTGTTTTTTTTCCTTGCAGAATAAAGAACTGAAAGACAGAGTGGAGTTCTGGTCTAGCCAGCCCAAGGCTAAAGTTTCAAAAGCTGCCTGGACAGAGTAAGTCCCTCGGGAGGTACCACGGGGCATGGGAACGGCTGAGCACGGTGGCTCTTACAGGCCACCGCTGGGGTCCCTGCAGGGCTGTGAGTGAGCTGAATCAGGCCTTGCTGGGAGCAACCAACCTTCATCCTGCAGCGAAAAGGAGAGGAAAACCACAAAGCTCTGCTTCAAACTTAGTAGCTGGTGGTGTGACGGTGGTAGCCCAAGCCCTGACTCCCATGCAGCTTAGATGGGGCGTGTTCAGCACATCAACTACGGATGTCTGCAGAAGTCTATACATCCATTCGGGGTTAAATGGGAGCTTTTCCTGGGTATACCGTCCTTTGCTGGAGTAGATCTGGACACAAGTTTCTGCTCTCAGCAGAACAGGCATTTGAAGTCAGCTCCTCCATATCCAGGGCCATAGTTATAAACCTCTGACTTATTTTGTATATGGTTGTGGTGGGTTTAAGCCTGGCTCAGGCAGGTGAGGGCCTCTGAGTGATCTCTGCCGCCTTCTGCTTTGCCCTGCAGAGCCCCGCGAGATTTTGGAGCTTCTGGAGCATCCCCTTACCTAATGCTCACCAGGCTGAGGAAGCAAGAGAGCTAAAGGCACGACTGGCTGTTTGCCTCCTACCTTTGTCAGAAGGACTTTTTCTGTGTGTTGCAACCTGCGACTCCTACGGCCTCTTTGTTACTGCAAAGCACCCTCAGCACACGCTGCCCTTCTACGACAGGCGGTGCAGAAGCAGTGCTGCAGAGCTGCACTTGAAAAATTAAACCTGGAAACAAGACGAGAGCTGACGAGAGAGGTGGCAAAGGCAGTCCTGGCCATGCCTGGGGGGTGTTGTGCCACTGGACCAGCTCTGTGCCTGCCCTGGTGCGGGCAGCAGCAGGCACCTGCCTGCACAAAGGGGCTCCCACCTACACAGACTGCAGCACAGACTCAGCTTAATTGTGACTCTCATTTAGGTAAGATTCTAAAATAAACCTTCAGCTACCTGGCACGTTGTTACAGTTGCCGCTTTCCCACCTGCTGTTGGCGCGGTGGTCCTGCCCTTGCAGGCGTTTGACCCCACGGGCACAGCGTGGTGTAGGTGTAGCAGCACTGTAATGTCACAGTGTCCTTGGGCAAGGAGTGAGCAGATCCCTTTCTAGGTTAACCCGGCTCGCTTTCCTGAAAACTTTTCATGGCAAATAATAAGTTTTCTGCCCAAGTCAGCAGGAGTGTGAAGTTCCTCCTTGAGCCCTCCCCCTGGCTGAAATCCCTTTTGCGGGGGGGGAGGGCTGTTTTTTCTCCTTCCTAGCGTGGGAGAGGTGCTGCGGTGGTCAGCAGTCTCCCTGTTTGAGAGATGTGGCGTGCCTCAGGAGCTAAACGGTGTCCCCAAGGGAGTGACAGAGGCTTTGCACACTTACGTTTAACTCCGCACTGTGGGACAGGGGGAACCCGGGAACGGCTATGTCCATGGTCTGTCTTCTAATCCCTGACGTGCAGACAGAGCAGTACTTGGAAAAAAAAAAAAAAAGTGTTGATACTTAAATAAGGCTTAAAGGTGTACTAAGTTTCAGTTTGTTCCTTTTCTTATCTAACTTTAGATAAATTATTCACACATGGTGTCACTCCAGGATTAACTCGGTTAAGGTGCAAATAAAAGCTTGGCACCTGCTTAATACCAGGGTGAGGCAGGTTGTGTGTTCCGGCAGGCGCCGTGGGAGCAGGCAGTACAGTACACAGCCTGCCGGGTTACACTTACTCACCAGTTAAGGGGGTGAGCTTTGTAAATTGTACCATTGCCGTGCCAAGGGAGGACAAGGAGCTGGTGGTCAGTCCTTTCCCATCCCTCTCTCGTGAGAAACAGCTCAGCTTGAAGTCAGGGTGCCAATGCAGGCTGGGTGCCGACACCCCAACAACCCTCAGCCAGCCTGGAAAGCCCTGCCCCTCTTTCCCTGGTCCTCCACTTGTTTTCCTGAGCTGCCAGACTGCTAACGCTGCGCAGCTACGCTGTGCCTCTTAGGGTGAAGTCTTTGCTTCCCCCCAAAACAGCTGAGACACCAAATTTAAAAATGTACTTTTATTCTGAAAATAACAGTGCAGAAACTGAGTCACAGGATACATTCCTCAGCTGTATTACACAAACCCAGACACCAGTGCATCAGTTGACAGTATGTTTTGAAGCCACGGGTACTTTGGTACAACAGAGTGACATCAACATCGGCAAGCAAGCGCCACAGTCCAGTCAAGGGGCATCTATAATAAAAAATACTATTTGTGTTCAAGATAGTTTCAGTCACACTCATAGCACTAGGCATAGCACAGATCTGTTGAAGACAAACATAAAACATGCTTACAGTAGCATAACAGAAGGAAACACTTGAAAGGTAATTGATACAGGATGCTTAGTGTTTATCCGGAAGGTGAAAGATACCTTAACAAAACCAAAGAAGAACCATTTATCTTCCATAAGTAAGTTGAGTAAGATACAACAGGCTTCTAATACACAGTTTGCCCATTAAGCCCTATTGCACAATGAGGATGGACAACTTCAGGTCTATTTTCTAAAGTAACGTTTTAACCGTACAGAACAAAAGCACATAGCAAAGAATCAATTCCTCTGTTGCCTTTAACTAGTTTAGATAGAAATAATAAATTAGAAACAGATCTGCCCAGCATCAAAGAGAATAATCCCAAGTCAACAGCATCCTCCGGAAAAAAAAAAAAAAACACCACCACAAAACTTATCCTACACGGGTGTGGGGTTTTTTGGGGGGAGAGAATTTAAGTTTAAAGTAGAAGAATTAAGACAGGAAAGAAGCTGTGAAAATTTGGCAGCTTTCTCTTTAAAGATGTCTCAAGCCAGGTCTCCTACCAGTCAGGTAAAAAACTATTCACTTTAACAGCTTGACATCAGTTACAACGCTTTTTTTTTCTCTTCTTTTCTTTGTAAGATCAGAGCATGGTCTGAAACTCCTACAGTGTTCACACCTGTATAAAAATAGCAGTCACTTGAGGTTATTTTTACACTTGCTACTTTTCTTCAGTTATAGTGCCAAGAATACAGATTTTAAAATAACAGCTCCAGATTTTTTTTTTTTTAATGTTTAGGCTGAAAACTTTAGTTATATCCATGGGATTGAAATAGTTCTAGGAGGTAAAAACCTCTTACCTTGAAACAGTCCCAAAGAGTCACTATGGAGCAGGTATCAAAATCACATCTTATACAGCTTTCAATAAACTTTCTTACATGACCCAATCCCCTAAAATGTAAACATATGCATGACAACCTTTTACACATTCAGAATGTTAAAGAAGATGTAGCCTTCAGAAAACAGTTAAGGCAATCGGTTTTTATAAAGTTACCAAGACAGCAAGGAAATGGCAGCTGCTCTCAAATGTCTTTTGCTACATCATACCCACTGCCAGTCTCAGCCGTGCGAGCAGTCAGCAAATTGCCTGGTTTTGCCTTATGTTTCCCCTTTCAAAAAAAAACAAAAAAAAACCCCCCAAAAAACATGTTTCAGGCACCCAAACTCCCTCTTTTTTCCCCTTTTTTTTGTTTTTGTTTTGTTTTGTTAAAGAAGCAAATACCTTTCTTGCAAATGTCTGTAAAAAGCCACAGAAGGCAAAAGCTATAGAAAAGACAAGAGTTACTTAAGCCCCTGCTACTGGTTTTCTGTAGGGCCACTGCCTCTCCTGGGGGCAGGTGGGTGCTGAGCTGGGCGCTGGGCTCAGGACTCGGCTGGGGCTCCAAGCCGGCTCTGCCGCAGCCCCCGGGCTGGAAGAGGAGGCAGTGAAGTGGGGAAACCGCATCAGCCAGGGGCTGAGAAATGAGGCCGTGGTGCTCTGCAAGGGCAGCCCTCCGCTGTAACTGCCCTTTGGTACCTGCCAGGGCAGAGCAGGGCCCCTGGCCGAGCGGAGAGGCACTCCCCTGCCAAATGCTTTTATTTGGAAGCGAATCATTAGAACAAGGGAAAAAAACCAGACGTTACGAGCTAATCACAGATAAAAATATTTCATAAAATGAAAGCAGAAGCTTAAATGATTGTGAAGTCTAAAATACGTGATGTGCCACACGCTACGTCCAGGCCCCCAGCCATTTCTAACGCTCTGAAGGGGTATTGCTACATGTCAGCAACAGACCCTCTAAGGACTTCTGGAGAGCATCTGCTTAAGCATCTAAAAACTGCGAACTAAAGAATAGTCATTAATACTGTCCTGGCCTTTTTCAGTTGATGAAATAATTTTCTTCATGGCTAGAAAATATTTAAAATAAAATAAAAAAAACAAGCTCATTCACATCTGTATGTTCACGGAGTTGGTATTTCTGTGCAGTTTTTTCATTTTACACCATTTTAGCTCTATTTGTTTTGCCCTGACAATAGCTCCTTACTTCAGGGACACTCCAGACCCAGTTCAGCCGAGCACTTACACACAAGCTTAAGTAACTTCTCAAACTGGGCTCTCTGGTAAATGCTGCAAACATTTAAGGGCATTTCTCTTATCTAAAGCGTGTTGCCTGTAGCACCACTTCTATCCTGCAATTTCCAGCCAGCCCTAGGTATTCCCACCCCTCCGCCTGTCTCCGCAGGTAACTTTTTTTAATTCCTGAGGATGCAAAGCAGCACAGGACCCTGCCCTGGCACTGGCCAGCATCTCCCCTTGCCCACCTGGTAGCAGGGCTGGCCGAGGCACCACAGTGGTGTAACGTAAACACAAGCAGTGTAAATTCACCACTGGAGTCACCTCTACAGCCAAAAAAGTACTTTCAAGGTATGCATCCAAAAAAAAAAAAAATCCCATGTGACAACAGGACATTTCCTTTCTTGCATTCCTAAAAAAGGTCTTGGCACTACTCCTCCAAGGCGAGGGGCTGGGGAAGGCGAGGGCAAGGTCAGCAGAGGATGCACGAATGCCAGAATAAGCGCAGCAACAGCAGCTTGAAGACATTCCCTGCTGACAGTAAGTTTCCCCACCCCTCCAAGTATGACCCACAGGCTCCAAATTCACTAAATTTGGCAGTTCATAAACAGAGCACCAACACCAGACTTTGGCACGGGACTTTGGCAATGCAAATACTGAGCAATGGGTAAGGGACACATTCCCTCCGCCAAGACAGACTGCCCCAAAGGCTGCAGGCGAATGGAAGGAGCTGCGACCAGGGGTCACTGTAGTGCCAACAGCCATAGGTCAGCACTCCAGCACTACTCTAGCACCGTGTACTAACATGTTTTGATGCCACATTTCTACATTCATGCTTAAAACTGGGAGGACAAAAATACTGTAGATCAGGAAGAAGAATGGACTACAGTGAGCTCTAAGGGTGAAACGAGATGTAACGCTGTTACGCTGTATATGTGAGTTAACTGGGACACGCCAAGAGGATTAAGGGAACAGATTAAACAAGAAGTTGGGTAACTTGAACTGTCTTGGCCAATGTCACAGCCTGAGATGGTTGCTGTAAATGAGAAGGCAGAACTATGCAAAGAGAAAAGGAAACCAAAATTATTCTCAGCGTAAGATCCCGCAAGTCGCACCTCTGAATGACGGGTATTACTGTCACCTTTGTCAGTCCACAGCACTGTTTAGCTCCGAAATTGCCACACATGCTGCGCAACAAAGTCTGCAGCAAGAGCACTTTACTGGAGGGACACTGGAAAACGCAAATAAGATATTTCTAAAAGGACAGAAAAAGAGACCTTGAGAAACCAGTGCCTGGACTGAAATTCAAGACAGAAGCCCACACAGTTAGTTTCACCCTGGATAAAGTATCATAGGATCTTCTCTCCCTCTCCAGCCCTGATGTGGGAGATCTAGCAGGCTTGCAAACAAGCTGTATTTGTGCTCAAAAGCAAATGCTTAGCTTCCAATTCAAATATGTACAACCACATTTTGCAACAGCAGAATCTGCATTCAAATTCTAGTGGACGGGGTGAGGCTATATCCTATGAGAGACGTTATGTGAAAGCAAATTCATTTCCCAGACCTGTGTCCTCAAGAATTTATAGGACTGAACATGTCAAAGTGAAACGCTTCGAGCAACAGGAGTGTGAAAAGAACAAAAGCGGTAGGATATGTGGCTCCAGTGAGGAATACATTCAGGAGCTCACAGTGCAGTCAGAAGAGCTGGAACTAGCAGAGTGCTGTGCCACGATGCTGCACCTCACTGGTGTCACAGCAGCCTGTACGCGGGACGGCACTACCCACAGCACAGACGACTCGGCTGTGCTGCACCGCCCCACTGGCTCACCGGCTCTTTTCCAGCAGGTTGCAAGCAGCTAGAAAGGGCTTGCTGTGTACCCAGCTCACCATGCTGCGGAGTCGGAAAAATGACCTCCGGGGATCCATTACAGAGCTACAGTAGAAGTGGAGGAAAGCCCTTCAACCAGAAAGTGGGTACTGGATAGAACTGAGAGGGTCTTCCAGCATGTGGGATAGAAAAGTTCCTTCCCATACAGGCATGGCTCTGTAAGACTGTGAGTAGCCCCCTTGTAGTGTTCTTTCTTTCCTGTAGTTACCATTATTTCCTGGATATTACATAGAACTTGTGAACCTTAACACTGCTATCGCTTTCAGTTCCTACCACAGCAGCGAGGAGTGGCCCTGAGTCATCTGTGCAGGACTGCAGCTGCTCAGTGGGGGTTTGCCAGAGTCGTGACACTGCTGGAAGACAAACGGACGTCACCAAGTGGACATATAAGAATGTGAATCTGCTGCTAGGCATGTGAAACCTAAGAGGAATAGTTCTGAAGAAAAAATGGAGCAAGAGTCAAACTATGATGGAGAGGGGACAGAAGGCAATTTTTAGTAAGAATTCATTGTCTAGTTTTTTGCAGAGAGTTAACCTGATAAACAACAAAGCTGTCAGTAGCCATTTAGAATCACTTATTATGTTCCTCTTTTCTTAATTTAAGAACTGAGAGCTACACCAGCTGCCAGGAAAGGAAACTTCTCTTCCTTTCCTCCAAACAAAGTTTTGATGGCAAAATCCTTTTGGGATAATAGTTTCACATGCATTCACAAATTATTTGTTTTAAAAAACCCCACAGAATAGTAATCCATTCCTTGTATTAGCAAGTATATAAATCCAAACCAAGCAATGGAACTTTTACTACAGTCATTTCCCTTTCATTCCTAAATAGATCTCTTGAGCAACACTGGGCTGTGATGGCTGGCCATGCACTCGCTCCTTCGGCGCTGGAGAGTGTCAGAGACTGTATCCTTAGGGAACAGAGCTCCCTGGCAACGGACCGCCAGCTCTGACAATTCACAGTCACTGAAGCTCAGTGGCTAGGTTAGGAAAAACCTTCCTCCAGACCAAACTGTTCTGGGTATCACTGCTGTATTTTTTTTTCTTTTTTTAATTATTATTATTACTCTAAGAGTGCTAGTTTCAGCAGGTGGAGAGATAAATAGAAGCAACTGAGCTTCATCAAGGTGCTCTGGTTTGGGATTTTACCCACCTTTGCATGAATCATCTGTCTGCCACTGAAGACACTTTCAGCTTTGTAACAGCTTTTAGACAAGCTATACTTCAGCTGCTCTGGGAAACATGCTTTGGTTGACTGTTGGTAATTTACCATTCTTAGCAACTTCTTTCACTGCTGTTCAACAGACAAAAATCTGATGCCACAAAATGAGAGATTTCTTTGAAAGTGAGACAGGGAGCTCCCAGATCATAATTTTCAGGAATTCAAGACATATTACAATTTTTTTTTTAAATTATGTTTATGTTTTATGCTACATACTAAAAAGCAATACAACTTCACTTCAAAGAAAACCCTGAACTTCCAGTCTACGAATCTCAGGTAACTGAGGAACCTATCTGAATATCAGCCTACTTACACTTTCTGCCTGGGAAATCACCTGTTGACTACCACAACAGCTTTTCCACCTCTTGAGGCATTAGGGCTGTTTATATACCTGGCTGTATAGTATACACTATATATAGCCTTTAGGTATAGTCTATCATTTATATAATCTTCACAGCCCGCAAGTTAGGTTTCCGGCATGGTAATCGCTGCTATTTGGTTACTCACCCAATGGGTCTGCTCCTACAGATGTACCATCTGCCCTGTTAACATGCCAAATCATCAAGTAAACATCGTTTTAGGAGCTGGGCAGAAGAAACTCTTATTTTTTCAGCAGTGAATCTGGTAAATTCTCCATTTCTGGGAAGCACTGGAACACTTTATGAGCTTGCTAGTCACAAAGTTTGCAATTTTCAATCAATCAAAGCTGTAAACATTTAAATAAATGAAAGCCTGCAATCCTGACAACCCAACTAAAGTAGCTTGACTTGTAAAGATACCCATTTCCCCCCAATCTGCACCCTCCCAAGTGATCTTAAAGTAGTTTGAAGTGCAATAAACACAAATAGACCATTAACTATCACCTGTATAAAACCAGAAAAGTTATTCTACAAAAAAGGACAGGGTAAACTAATAAATATGCTTTAACTTGGTTTAGAAAATGATCTATACTATAAATATAGTATTTTTCTTTATTTTTTCCTGTATCTGTCTTTGTGATGTGCAACTTGCTATTTCACTAGAACTTGCTTTTACCTGTGTAAGAAATCTTCTGCATTGCACCCTTCTGCTGCAGCACACCAACACAGCAACTTCTACCCTCTGCGCTGAGATACCTGCAAACTTCTGCAACACACTTCTATCTAGTCAGTCACATATTCTGGGCTCCCGTCATCCCAAGTCCCCACGTCACATTGTCTCCGTATTGCCCTCTCGCAGAGAATGAGAAAGCTGTCCCCTGTTGAAAACCTACGTGTACAGAGGACCCGACATAGCGCTAACTTAGAGGCGCTCTCAGCACGGCAGAATTTACAGTTCCCTTCTAGGCAGTGCAAACAGCCACAAGTTCTTTCCTATGTCCTACCTGCGATATGCAGTTACCCAGAGAAAAAGAAGACAAAAGATAGTTTTCTTAAGTTGAGGAAGGAATAATATTTTTTGCTAATGGTAAGAAGTTTTTTCATAAAATATAGTTTATCTCTGTTCCCATACATTATACTCTCTTCTTTATAAACTGTCCCTGCAGCGTCAGAATCCCTCTCCACACTTTTTCCCATAACGCTCCAATCCCTGCTTGGATTATCTGCAACACAAATAATGCTGCACAAGTCCCTGATAGTTTTGGTTTTTTTGTTTTTTTCATTTTGTTTTGTTTTAAATTAAATGCCCTACTTCCTGCCCCCAAACCCAAAACACACACACACAACCCACCCCCCCAACCACCGTCTCAGTGATTCAGTCAGGACGGATTCACAGCATTGCTTACTCTGTGCAAGTGATAGAAGTTTTTAATAGGCCACATAAAATCTTTTGTATCTCTGCCTTAAAAAACACATGGTCCCTGATGCAGATTATTATAAAGAAACAGATTCTGTGGAAAAATGGCACAGACCTAGAAAACCACCCACCTCCATTTTAATTTCAATATCCAGTGTATGCAGACAATAGGTTCTTTCCCTCCTTTTTTAAAAAAATAAAGCTACTTTCCTCTATTCAGTATCCTGATCACATGAAAAATACAGATGAGGGCTGGGGGAAAAAGGAGTGGGGAGGAAAAGGTGGGAGAGTTTTCCATGAAGATGGCACTGTATCAGGAAGAATCATTTCAGCACAAGAGCCTCACTGAAACACAGCTTTTAGTTTTAAACCAGTTCTTCGAAGAAAAATGCACAATCCCAATAAAACAATGTAACTTTGCTTTTGTGCACGGCTCAAGAGAGCCGGTTTGAATTTGGTGGTAGGTCAGCCATATTCTGATGAAATACTTTCATTGGTTCTCACAGTTTAGAGGTGACGTTTTAGCAGG
Organism: Burhinus oedicnemus; assembly: GCA_008921705.1. Lineage (NCBI taxonomy): Eukaryota > Metazoa > Chordata > Aves > Charadriiformes > Burhinidae > Burhinus > Burhinus oedicnemus. The sequence goes on from VFFE01006927.1 coordinate 318,175, forward strand.
CACACTTTTTCTCCTCCGGTTTTGCTGAATCTAGCTTTCCCGAGCTTCCTCCGTTGGCCGTGTCAGAGACCTGTGTCTTGTCCACGCACTGCTCCATACGCTTCATTATCAAGTCCAGAAGCGTGTCGACAGCCTTCTCCACATTCTGTCCGGTAGCAGCACTTGTTTCGAAGTATGGTATGCTACGGTGAAAAGGAAAAGGTTTCTTGGAGAGACCGTTAAAGACAACCGAGACTCAACTCTTTGTAACACACTCAGCGCAGCTATCAACGTTGGGCTTAGTGCAATGAAATGAATGGGACAGAATTCTGGTTTGTCCAGACCCTATTTCCCTGCTGGGCAGAACCCAAACTCGGGTTCCTAGCGCACAGTGGCATGACGACAGAAGCACAAAAATGCCACATTCATTTACAAAATGTGTCCTGGCATTTTGACTTCAAATTGCGGTAACATCAGCACAAACCTTGGCTGAAAAAGTCTTTCAGGTAACCAGAAAGTCTATCTTAAAGAGAAACCTAGGTCTGCGTTACAGAAAGTTTCAGGGACCACAGAGCATACCAGAAACCTTTTTTTAGGCAGACAGTACAACTTTTGCTATTTAGCACTCACTGTAAGTACTGTCTCACTCCCTTCCTGTCTACTTACAAGCACAACTTAACTTAGCTGTTTCCATTCTGAAATCCCCTTTGATTCCAGAATATTGCCAAATCATCTTTTTCAGAAGAGAAGATGGTCAATTGCTCCAGCGCTTCCATCATACGAAATCTGGCATGAGCTACCTTCTCTTCAGTGTCACTGTCCTCCTTACCTGGCTGCAGACAACTCTTTAATAGTCTTTTAATATTTTTAAGTCCCATTTGCTTATCACTCCTCACAGTCTCTCGGGCCATCTTCTGCAGCTGGCCCAGTTCTCTTTGAACATCCCTCACTGTCTACAGAGGGCAACTATAGAAAAGAGTACACATTCTTTTTGCCCATGTAAGGGCACAGCAATATTTACCAACAATATTACGCAGCCAATTTATCCAGTTACAGGACAGTCTGCAGGTATTATTAGTGCAAAGAAGTGTAGAAGGCAGGCTTACTAGAACAAGAAAACAACCATTAACAGCTTTACTATCCAGTGGGGAAAACCAAACAAATTCAGTTCTACTGTACACTTAGAACCTGACCAAAATCCACAGGTGTCTCCACTTTCAAACTAACTAGAAAAGCAAATTACAAATATTGTTAATTATTTAGTTCATGACACTGAGTGTTCATCTGCCTTTGGTATACTCTGTCCTGATCTCTCAGGACAAGCCAACATCCCAAGAATGTAGTTTTCTAGTAAGAATGTTCCATTTCAGCCTTAATTTTCGTGTTGTAATATTTTGGCCAAACTACAGCAACAGTGTGGTTCATTCTACTTATTTCCTCTTCAAACAGGTCGGTTTGAAAGTGTGACAAGTTGGACATCACTATAGGTGTATGTGGTACTACAATGCCTACAAACTTTACAGTTCATAAGTATAGTTGCAAGTATCTCTAGCCAGTCATCAGTTACCCTTACCACAGTTATAGACTAAATTTAGCTTCTGTCATAATTTGCTTACCCGTATTTGTCTGCCAGATCTTTTGCTTGCCGTTCGTTTACCTCCCTTTGGTCTGATAAGTCTGCTTTATTACCAATTAAGACTATATCTGGATTCTCACAATATGCATTGGCTTGCAGCTGACCTAGAAGCAAAAATAAACAGGAGTTACAAGAGTGCTGGAAGCACCTTAGAGAATAAGACTGTTGACAAAGTAATTCAAAATACCTTTCCTGCTTCCCATCTCAACTAACCAGCCAACCACTTCATGCCAAACACACTTCCTTGTCATACGTTTACTTGCTAAGGGGAAATTTTCAAAATAGGAAGTAGAAATGGCACTAGAAAATTATTTCCAGTATTTATTTTACCAACATACAACATGACTTAACTGCAATGAGGTGCACTAAACACAGTGCTTTAGGAAAGGAGAACCTCCACCAACCAGAACTTTTATTCTACAAGACTCATAAGGGCACTGAGGAAGTACAAACAGCATCCCATGCCATCTGCAAATGAAGCTCTTCAGAAGTTTAGGACAAAACCCTCAAGTTCCTCTTTCTCTTGGATATATTCAATGGTTTAAACACAGTTTTATCCATTTGAAGATCCAGGCACAAGTACTGTCCACAGCCTCACCCCTCAAAAGTAATCGCTCAAAGCCATTTACTTGTATTTGCCTCATTCCTGAGGGGACTGACTTGAAAAGGTGCAGTATACACAGAAGAAATCACAGACTCAGCTTAGTAAGTAGTGGAAGACTGTGATGACTGATTGTTTAGTGGGAGGATGGAATCTCCGAAGAAGAAATATCACTGCTAGATAAGATCTGATGGAGCTGTTTTCACAAAGCTATCGGGATTCTCATGTTATCCCCACTTCAGCTTGTTTGCTGGAAAACGGCCAGCTGGAAATGTATTCGCCTCTGTCCTTCCAGCACTCTAAATACCCTCAACTAAAAACAAACTTTAAAAATTTAACCTTTGTTTCACTTTTAGTCTAGCTGTTATCTGAAGGAAGACCAACAACAGCAAACACTATGTGCTTTCAAATCAAATCCTCAAAGCCCCATCTTAATTTTAATTTAAACCTCAAAGCAGACAGGAAGGAATTGCATTCTGCTTTACAAATAGAAAACACACCACAAAGGTAACAGCGATATCCAAAGCACAGTTTCCAAGCTCCTGTTATCATCTAAAATATGGGGTATGGCTGAGGAAGTGTCGAATGCCATGAATTTTCAAGAGGCAACAGATTTATTCAAATCGTACCAAATCCAAACAAGATTATCAAGAATATGCCCCCCCAAAAAGAACAGCATGTATCTTTCCAATTTGATGAAGCTTTCACCCCAAATTACAGGCTGCAAGTACCCCACTTATGGCTGCACTAGACATAACTACTTTCTTTGAGCATCTTCCAGCTCACCAACAATGACACCCAGAAAGCTCAGAAGCCTAAAATACACAAGGAAGTTTCAAGTCAACCGATAAACGCAAGCTCTATGGTTCTACTTACTCATCCAATTTCTGACATTTAAGAAGCTCTGTTGACTGGTGAGATCAAACATTAGTAAAAAGCCCATAGCATCTCTGAAAAACGCTGTTGTGAGACTTCGAAATCTGAAGGTGGAAGAAAAAAGACAACATAGCTCTATTAATACAAAGTGATCTCTAAGGTAAGCACTTTTCTGGCAAGCCTGAACTGAGTGAAGGAAAAAGAGACAAAGTAAACCTTTTCTGAATTGCTTGTGCAAAAATTCTATTTAAAAAATATCTTGAAATCTGAAGAGTCTGGAAGATTTAGTGGACAAACATTCCCTTGGAAGTAAAAACAAAGTAAAGTAATCCTTGACTTTCGTTTTAGCTATGATGCATCACATCAAGCAACATTTATTAATCCATGTGTTATTAATTTACCAGAGGAAGCTTATATGTGAGAATATAAACATTGTCAGTGACTAATCTATTAGTTCAAATTCTGCCTGATTTAACCGAGAGTGAGACAGAGAAAGAAGGGTTGGTTAAAAGAAAAAAAAGATACTGAAGCATTTAGTGTATCACAGATAAGAGTGATAGAAATGGATTCACCTGCTGAGATTACACACACTTAGTCGATGAATGTGCACTACTCAATATAGTCAATATTAAAGAAAACAAAGGAAGATTAGGTGGCTGTTTACATGCTTTTGATTGTTCGATGTGTCTGCTGGGAAGCTCAGCTAAAAGGAAAAGGTAACCTTTCCTTGCAGAGCTCTTGCCACACAGGCACTCCGGAAGCAGACCCACGTAACTGCATTCACAAGGGACATGGTTTGCAGGCTTCCTGCAAAACCATGGAGCTGGATGAAACTACAAACTAGGAAATGTAACTCTGTTTGTCACCAAAAGGTCACAAGCCTGTTCAAATCAGAAACACGAAGAAAGTTCAAATAATATTAAAACATTTGGAGTGTGCTGGAAAACTGTGCAACAGCACTCTGGTGTTCTGTATACAGCAGGGATCTATCACATCACAGAACAGCACTACACAATCTCAAACAAACCAGCAGTACCAGAAACAGTAACTGGTATTTTATGCCACATCTCCATGAAAATTTAAAAAAGCTCCCACAGAAACATGTCAGATACCTGACAATACTTTTAGGGTTACTTTTCAGGAGGGAAAAAAAAAAAAAAAAAAAAAAAAAAAATTAGCCTCAAAATGTTTAGCCTCTTGCAGATGTGTACACACAAACAGTGTTTGAGAGTAAAATAAAGAGATGCAGACACAAAATTTCAGCTGCTTTTCATCCAGCAGCAACCCCTCCCACATGGTATGTGCACTGCTCTCTCTGAAAACCTGAGATGTGCCTCATCACAACTCTCCTTCCTCCCCACTGGGCAATCGCTTCAGTCCGCTGCTCTTCAGTCACTATTACACAGCAAATCGGTGTGAGTCACATTTTCTTCCCTTTTTAACGCATGACATCAGTAGTCATACCGAGGACAACCTCACGCACTTTATGACAGTGAAAATCAGTGTACATAACTAGCTAGGGGAAGCTTAAGAAAGCAGTATGCACACTTCCCCCTTTAAAAAAAAAAAAAGTATCAAATTTAATAGTGACAAGTCAGAAAGTCTTTGGGAAGAACAAACAACTGTGCACACAGAAGACGGGGAACAACTGGTTAGATAAAAGAATCCTTCTGCAAAGGAGGATTCTGGTCATTCATGAACTTAACATGTCAACCACAGTAATCTGCTGCAAAGAAGGCAAACACAACCAAAACCATAACAGTAAGATAAGAACCAATTCTTCCATACTACTCAGCACTGGTAAGACTTGAACTAGAATTCTCCATCCCGCTTGCTTGCTGGTGGTGAGAGAGGCTGGAATCGGCCTGGGGCAGTACAAAACAGAAAGCTTACTCATCACAGAAAAGCCTGAGTAAGCCCGGGACACGTAAACTGGAAAGGACTTAAGAAGTCATCAGGCTGCTCAGGACCTTGTCTACCTGAGTTGTGAACACCTGAGAGAACACAGACTGCATGTGAGAACACAGACTGCACAGCTTCCGAGAGCGACCTGCTCCAGGGCTTAACCACAGTCAGCACTTGTGCCCTTCTAGCTAACTGGAATATCCTTCTGCTGCTTGTGACCACCGCCTCTTGCCCTACAACTGTGAGCCTGAGGAGAGTCTGGCTCTGTCTTCTCCCCACCGGGTAGATGAAGACAGCGATTAGCCTCCCCTTAGTCTTCTTGTCTTCAGGCTGAATAAGCTTCGCCCCCTCAGCCCTCACCGGATCATGGTGTGCCTCTGCCTCCTGACCTGTTCTAATGGCACTCCATGGGACTTCAGTTTATCAGTACAAAATAACAGTAAAAAACAAACCAAAAAAAGCTAACCAACAAACCAATAACCCACGTGTGTTAGAAATGAGGCAGTGTACTGCTGAGGCAGGGAGCAGACCATCTTCAGTTCCTCCAGTCCTGTTTTCTGAGATACTCCGATCACTGCATCAAAGCGGTGTCAGAAAAGCTTTATTGATATTTTTCTTGTCCTAAAATACAAGGATTTCTGATGGTTTTCACCTGAATGGACTAATGGTTTACCCAGAAATGTGAAAAACTGAGAACTGCTTTCCAATGAGCTGAACTCCATTACCTTTCCTGTCCAGCTGTGTCCCAAAGCTGGAGATGTACTTTGAAGGCTTTTCCTGGAGATCCATTTGGTCCTCTGCTGTTGTATACCTAACAAGAGAGTCAAATCAGTACAGCCGTACAGCTCACACTGAAATCCACCGTGTGGGTCACAGACTGTTATATTTTGTGCAAGCAATAAGTAAGGAGTAAAAGTTCAGTCCTTGAGTAAATGCTGACTCTTACCTCTAAAAGCCACTTCAGAGGGCTGCTTATAATAATATTTAAAAACCCAGGAGCCACATGAAATGTCTATGAAAGCTGCACTTTAAAGATAATTTGGTCTTATTTAGTACTTCAAATTAGATACCAATTCTTTAAAACTTGGCATAGTACTGTGCTGAGCAAGCTGTCTGTGTTCTGTTTCATTGCTCTTCTTACAAAATTTACAGCTGGCTGACAGAATTAACCACTATTATAAAAAGCTATTTTTTCTTCATTAACTTCTGTTGGACATTAATGACTTCCTTACTAACTGCAACTGCAAACTCATAGTGCTTAAAGAAATCACTGTGACCTTTCACTGGGGCTCAATTCTTTATTAAACAGAAACAGTGGGTAAATTAGCAGTTGCAGTAAAAGACAGAGGGATAAAATAAGTATGAGCTGGTTTTGTTATCTGAGGTAGTTTAGCAGACTCTCAGCAATTTTAAAAGCAGGCAAACATTGCCTTTGCCTTTAGATCAAGGGAATATGGACTTTATGGACATGTCTGTATCCAGAGGCTGCACTGACCTTACCCAGGGAAGCTGAACACTTCCTCACCTGCCCTCTAAAATACAGCGTTTAGGTCTCCTGCACAACCAAATTAATACCAATTGGGGGCTGGACTAGATGACCTCTGGAGGTCCGTTCCAGCCTAGACTGAATAGTGATTCAGTGGACTTATTTAAACCGTTGTCATTTCAACAGGTAGCTTCTGACTGCAACGTGCCTTTCTTTCCTTTCTGGCAGGTGCCTGATCTGAAAACCAGAAAGGAATCAATGGATCAACCGTACCATGTTTGCGAGTTCAACTAGTTTGCTGGAGCATGTTCCTGTAATATTTAGCACGATAAACAAGGAATTTCACCAGGTCATTTTTTAATATGGCTTTTACACAACAGAAAAACACACATATTTAACCTTTTGCACCTCTTTCTTAGAAGACAATTTATGAGATAGACCTGCAAGACATTTCAAAGCTGGTAATTTCATGTAAGATGTAGTTTTTTCCACACTTATAAACTATCTTACCCCAAAATGTACAGTAATGGAAAATTACAAAAGAAATCTGTCTGCAACCTTTAGCAGAAAAGTTCAACCTTCTGGAAAGAATCCAACACCCATGTTCAAAACACGTTAATGAGCGTCTGACCAGCCAGGGAAAGAGTATTCCAGCAGTTTGCATGTTCAGACATTTCCTTGCAATAAACCTGTGGTTTTAATATTTTACTTTTATTATATCAGTGCAACCCCACAGTGCAGAGAAGAAGCCAGGCTCCACTCAGACCCGGGCATCCCGTTTAACCGGCCTGAACTTGTGTAATGCTGACTACGAGAAATTTAAGACATAATCCAGATCCACTGTTCTTTTATTCAGGGGACCCCTGAACCCCCATCTTCCAGGCAGAGCCTGCACACCCCTGTCACCATTGAAAAACTCAACTCACAGCAGCAGCCACAAGCACTGGCAGTCATGAAAAAGTTGCCAGGGAAGACGAAGGTGAATGGGGGAGTGATGCCCATCTTTTCATGGTATTCTAGTGAAATAATAGGAGCTTAAAATGTTAAGTTAAAAAGAAGATAATTTAAAGAGGTTTCCATCTTTCAACTGGGCAAGCATTTACATTTGTTTTTATTAAGGAAATTACTACAATTATTTCCCAGGGTCTAATATCTTGTATTTACTATGCTTTTACTGTTCAAGCAAGCTAGAAGGATGGCTATTAGAAAGCTGAATTTGTCCCCTATATTTAGCCTGTATCAGTTGTCAGGATCTATGAACAGATACATTAGCCACATTAAATTAAAACAAAACGACTGCGCTCTTATAGCCGCAAAAAGCATCTGACTGACGCTACAGAAGACTCTCATCTTCCGTTTAACACCAAGAAGCAAAAGCATGGCAGGGCAGGCTCGCACACCTTGCATTAAGCAGCACATCGATCCTAACCTACGGGACTCCTGATCACAGGCTCGTACACTCAGCCTCCAGCCTTGCTGCTGGCAGCGACTCAGAGGAGCAGCGTGGTCCTGCTGGTGGGACCGCTCCTTGTGCCTTCGCTAGTTTCCTATGTGATCTGGAAGTAAGCTGAAACTTCTGTGCTTCTGTAAGTTTCCATCTTTTCTATTTAAACTATGAGTTTGGGGACCAGAGTTACTTCTAGTCATGAACACACCTCATTCACTAGCACTATGGAAACCTGCTCTTGGAAAGATCTTTAATACCAATGTGCAATGAACCACTTTACAATCCAGCATCAGGATAAGGATAATGGCATTTTCCCCTTTCATCCAGTTCCTAATTATGACTTGTTTAAGCCAAAAACTAGACCAGGAAAAGCATTATCAACACATGCTATACCCTACAGTAAGAGAGGCAGTACACATTTACATAAAATTTGTTCTCAGCAGGAATGAATAAAGAAAAAAGAAGGTGGTATCACTCGTATGAGACAACTTACCACTCGTTTTTCCCGAAAATCTATCCCTACTGTCGTGATGAATTTTGGATTAAATTTGTTATCGGTGTATCTGTACAGGAACGTTGTTTTTCCAACCCCAGAGTCTCCAAGAGCCAGGAGTTTGATCAGATAATCATAGTCTCCATCAGTCATAGTGCTAGTTTTTAGGAACCTACGTAAAGAGGAGGAAAAAAACTGAGTTAACGATAACAAAACCTCCCTTCTGTTTGTTTTTACTTCATTTCTATTTTTGTTCATTGAAATGCTACTGCCTGTGCTCAGGGTTGAAAGTTAAGTTTGTGTATTTTGAAAAATGCTAATGCAAAGCAGCAGTGGAACTCACAATTTCAGTTCAGGTGCCAGGAGATAATACAACTTACACTTTCAATTTTCTAAATAAATAAAATTGAAGCTTAGAATGACAGAGTTTGGGACAGATTATTTTTGTTCTGAGTATAACAATAAGGCCTATAATGAACACACGTATGTAACCTAGGGCTAAATCCTTCTGCTCAAAGTATTTTATTACAAGTTTGAAGAAAAAGGGTAGTGGAGAAACAGGCGTGAAAAGGAAACTGAGACATGGAAAGGACCATTCTCAGGGCTCAAGCTCTAACCAGTATTACATGACATTATCAGGGCTACGTATTTTTATCTTGAAAGAAGTATTTTTCCCCCTAAGGGAACTAATTAAAAAAAGCAGGGTAAGCAATTATCCCAGGGCCACTGTTAATAAAAGGAGAGAGCTCAAATGCAGTTTACTCTCTAGTATAACCAGATGAACGCACAGCTGCCTTGTTCTGTGAAGCGCACAACCAAAACCACCCCCTCTCATAAAACGCTGCAGATACTAATTGGCGTGAAGAAGAAAGAAAAGCAGATGGCAAGCCCACCGCCTGGGTTCAGCTGCGTGCCTCAGTCGAGCTGCTGCTGTGATGGCAAGCGAGAGCATCTCCCGCAGCCCAGGGAGCCACCTGAGAGCGGCCAACGTGCGGAGAAAGCCACAGAGAACTCACGCACCTTGACAGCAGTTGTAGGCTCTTTTCTATACGTAGCAGTGAAGAAGAGCAGCAAAGCCTACCTCATTAAGCACTTGTACAACAAGTATGTACGTCAAAGGAACACAAATTTGCAGAAAGAGGAAAATCTTTATCCTAGTTACCCAGGCTGCCTCACAGCCCAGGCAGGAGCTCCCAGAGCCAAGTGCATGCCACAGAAATTATTTCCACAGGGATTTCATGGCCCCACACAACAGTTCCTGGTTTTGCCCAATCTGCTAAGTCAAGTGACACAGTATGTTTGGGAGGGAAAGCCAGATACAAAGGAGGAACAGCTTTTCAGCCTTTTCTTCTACTTAAATCTCTTCCCGGTTGGCCAATGCAACTGAATGCCTGTGTTCAGGGTCACTTGGGCTCCCACCTACAGAAACGTTCATCCTCCATGCGAAGCAGGGCACACTGTCTACCAGCACAACCTCCTGCAAGAGCCACACCACGGACACCCAGCTTGAGTAGAGCATCTTCAGAAAATTACTTCTCAGCCTGGCCAAGCCTTCATCCAGAGGAGCACCCTTTCTCCAACTGGACTGCTTCCCCAGCCGGTTTTTTATTATTTCAAGTTCAAGGAAACCTAAAGCTCCCAATATTGTATTTACTTTGCTAGTATATGCTATGAAGCTCTACAAAGGAAGGTAAGGGGACCTATGTAAGAAACAGACCTACAATGTATGTATGAAACGCCCCGATGATGAGAAAACTGGAATCATATGAAACACCACCTAGCTGACATCCTCTCTTACCTTGTTTTCAACATAATCTAAGCCTTCTCTTTTTTCCTACATCTTGTTAATCCCTAGCACAGATGAACCACCGTTCCATTTGGATCTCTATGCTGAGACTAATTACTGTGGTATCAGAGCAGGAGACCCTGGGCCATATCCCATTCATAAAAACTACTGCTTGTTTCAGTACAAGACCTTAATTTCCATCAGAATAATATCTACCTTTCTGAGCATTCAAATTAGCAAGTACTGACCTGCTTTGACTAAAATAGCGAGCTAAGCCCATTTTGATTATCCTGCAGTTCAACAGCTTTAAGGATAAAAAAAGCCGGCTGTGTACTGAGCAGTTTCATTGTATGAGATTTATACCTTTGACAGATACAGAGCCACCCAGAGAGGCAGGACAAACTTTTGAGAAATTAATCTTCTGACGATAAGGGTTTAACAAATCTAGAGAAAAAGGCCCCTGATCTGACAGCACTGCTCTGCCTTGCATTGCCTTTGGTCTGTGCCGGGCAGGGGAAGGCCAGAGCACCAACACAGCAGCTTCACAGAAATTAATTCAATGCTTTTAATCCTTTCCAGAATACCCCGAGTTTACCGCAAGGCTCCAGAGAGCAAGAGTAATTTTTCCCCAGAAGTTTGAGGATTATCAAAATCAAAGTATTTCTGATCAATGCAATAACTGTTCTTTGGGCATTTTGTTCAACAAATCAGAAAAAGAAAGCTATCTTGGGAGATGATTCTCCCCCAGAAGCTTGACTGGTAATACAAAGTATTAACTTGGGATTAGACACTACTCCCAAGTATCTGTGTTCTCTGGGAGCTGAAGTTCAGCATCTCCTTGCTATCCAAATGTGCAAAGCAGAATATTCAGAATTTACCAGACCTGCAAATGTTGAGCAAAACATACATCAGACTAGGATGATTAAAAACCTATTTTTGTAAGTGTGTCATGAGAAGGCAGCTGGCACTCCTGTTCCCAGTACTGGCTGCTTTTCCAGAAATTCCTGCCCGTTTGCAGCACGGGCTGCACAGGCGTCGCAGCCTCTCCCAGTGCGGCGCTAGCCAAGGCAGTCACCCCTGCCACCACGGCACGGAGGCAGCCTGGGAACCGGTGTCTTTTGGCAAGGTTACTCTGACTTCGCTCTCCTTGTTCTCTGTACCGCCTAGGAAAGCAAAACAGTAATTGGTTGGACAAAGGGTGTTTATTCCTTCAGATTTTAACCTGAAGCCACCAAATAGTTTTCCTGTCCTTGACCAGCTATATGACAGAGACGGGAGGAGCATGCTTCACAAAAACCTGGGTGCGGGGAGAGTTTCTCTGAGCAGACCAATCCACTGCCATCACACTGCCGTTACTGTTTTACCACTTCGAAAATGCTGTAGCACAGCAAACTAAGTTCTTGTTCCACAGGAAATTTTAGCATTAAGATTTTAATTTCATTTAGAATTAAACAGTTAAAATTACTACTGATTACTAATAATTACTATAAACATCTAAGCGTGCTTTTAAACATGTCTATAATTAAGTGGGTTTGAAAATTCTGAATGTTTCATTTTGTTTCATGACAAATGTTAACTTAAATAGTACATAGAACTGAAGTATAAAAATCATACAGCATGATATCTGAAACAAAGCAAGGTTCTTCAGTGGAGGAGGGCTGGGATTCTTAAAGAAAAAAAGATTTCATTTCAAGATAATTTCTTCTAGCAAAAATCTGAAAAACACTTCATAATTTTCTATTTAGAGGTTATTAACAAGGCATTTTAATAAAAGTGCAATATACTTCATTCAACTCTTCATTTTAAATGGCTCAATATATTGAGTTACCGAAAAGAAACACCCCTGGGCTGTAATGTGAAATTCTTGTATTGTAAAATCACAGCAACTCAATTCACGATTTCCCATGACTACATTGAAAAAACACCCCTGTGTCTGGAACCTTAACTTTCAAGTCCTCACCATCCTGAGAGCATCTAAATGGACTGGAAGTTGTAATACCAGCAACGGTGACTCATTTTGCTGCGACTGTGTCTCCACCACAGACCACCGGCAGCCAGAACCAGCAAGGTCTCCCCCGCCGTCTGTCCTGCAGGGCTCAGTCAACCTGCAAGTGCCCACACGGACCAAAACCAACTTTCCACTCAACTAATGCCATCTCACCCTCCAATTCTGAAGCCCATGCCGTCTCTCTAATACCACATTACCAATTAAGCTTTACAAAAACCCAAACAAGCCTCCTGACCATCCCTCCCAACCCTCTCTGCCAACATGGCCAACAGCCAGAGGATGATAAATGTGACGTTTTGATGCTGTTCTTCCAGGCTGTGCAACTAGATGGAGTCTGATTTAAAAAACACTTTTCTGCTTTCTTGGCAGACAAGATTCCCATCTAGACCAGAAGCAGCATCTTGTTTCTTGATTGATTATTTTGTTCCACCTCTATTTAATGTTCTCTAACTACAGTGTGAGAGATCATTTAAAATCTGGCACTTGTCAGCAGACACTCCAGAGAACATTTTCTCGATAGAGAGATACGGCGTCATATAACCAATCAAACCTTAAGACATTCAGTTATAGCCTACAGGGAGAGGAAAATCGTCTCCTCGGGCACCGTGCCTTTGCTCTGTGGCTACGTACCCAAGGCAGAGAGGAAACGCAGAGGCACATCCCACTGCACCCAGCTTGGCATGCCCAGAGGAGCCTCCCAAACACAGCACTCCGAAGATGGGGCTGTGGAAGCAGGAGAGCTCCAGCCCTTTGCACATCCATCAATAACCCCTCCACCTGCAGGAGCAGCCTTGGCACGAGTCAGCAGCTCTCTGAAGTAAAACTGAACTCTGCTCCAGAAGACCCACCCCAGTGAAGAGAAAGGGATGCGGAGGAGAAAACTTCTAAGTCCGGTTTTCTCCTTCCGTTACTAGTGTGTTCCTTAAAAACTGGGAGAAAGGCAATTCACTGAAATCTAAACTGCTTTTGAAAAAAATTACTTTTGGCTGGGAGCAAACTCTGCAGAAAAATGGTTTCAATTCAGAAACTGTTTTTCATCTCAAGATGTTTATTTGTACAGCAAAAACAAATTAAGCAGGCTAAAATTCTGACGAACCTAACCTAAAAAGACTGCCTGTTAGTCATACTTTTAGCCTCTCAGAACTGGAAAAGATTGAAAAATTTTAAAACTTCTCAATTTCAAACTTTGCAGATTTTTAAATTTTAAAAGACTTTCCTAATCAAATAGACTATATACTAGATTTTCTGATAACACATTTTTTCATTAATACAGCGAGTTGTTGAAAGGAGTTCAACAATTACGTATGTAGTTAATGGGAATATCATCAAGGAAAAGTTACGTGTGCAATGAGAGAAAAGTCAGTTCCAGAAAGTAAGATTTTATTTCCCTTGACACACTACTAATTAAAAGTCGAACAAACAAAAATGTTGTATAAATAGCATTAGCTCTAGAAAGTGCAGGATATAAAAATCACAGCGCACATATTGTACCAGCAGCTGGTCAGCAAGAGATCTGTTCCCTCTGCAGCAAAATAAATCAGCACCACTACGATTCATCCAAGCTTTTTTTTTTTTTAAATGTAAAAACAATAACAACAACAACAAAAAAATCAACGCTGTCCTGAGGGCCAACTCAGGGATGACTGTATCAGAGGCACAACACACATACACAGTAACCGTCACTTACTCAAATCAGCAAATGCTGAGCCGACCAGGGGCAGACTTCGTGAGCAAGCTCTTAAGCTTCCCACCACAGCTGGCGCTGGGAGACTTGCTGCTCCTCTTTGGTTCTGCTGCAGTCCGACTTCTCCAGCACCATTAAGACCTTCACCACTTCCCCTTTTTCTGACAGCCTCTGGCGCCTACAAGTGTCAATCAGCTGGTACAAATTTGATACTCAAACAAACCGCAGTGTTGTTCCAAGAGCCCAGCAACAGCCTAATAGACCCAACAGCACCAAAAAACTACAAACCGACCCCATTCAACCTTCTTTGGTACACGGCACAAGCCATCATGCCCTGGGTGATGGGACAATGCTCCTAAGCGCAGGCAAAGGTACTGGACCACATGAAGATGACCTGCAGGATCCCCCACAATGACTGTGGCACCATCCTTTCACTCCAGAATTCCCTCTCCTGGATCTCTTCATGGTCAGCAATTAGATATAGGTGACAAAGGAACTCATGGGCGACATATGGCATGCAGAGAGATGACCCCAATACCAACACATGGTTTAAAAATACTTTGCAAAGGGCCTGAGAGAGAGGTGGGCATTGACCAAGTTTAGCACGGTACCACCAAGAAGACCCCTTCTCATCCCCAAGCACTCCACAGACACACCATTAACTTTCTGACAAACAAACAGCTGCACGGAGACTTCCAATGAAGAAAAGAGTAGACAGCTACACAAAGCTGATCTGTGGGAGGACAGACTGCCTGCTAGGTTTCCTGTTAGAGTCACTTCTAGGAGATTAAAAACACCGATGGCAGCAGGTTCCTGGTGGAAATCAGAGCCACTATATAAAGAGTTTTGAAATGCATTATTCCTAGCTCCGTCTATCCTCCTAAAGAAATCATACAGACTGTAGCAGAAAGACATCCAAAGATTGACCTGGATGTGGCCAGTCTTTGAAGTTCTTTAGCTACATCCCTTGAACAGAAACGGAAAGCTCTGCAACATGAACAGAAAGCCTCCCCTGGTCTTCTGCAGGAACACCAGAAAACTTCCTTTTGTTTCATCCTCAAGATTCTGACTGGTATTAACTCTATCCCAGCCACAACCAGTACAGCGAAGAACTAAACTCTAGTCCCCTGTCACCCTCAAACCCCCACAACCTGTTACTCTCTTGCTGTGGACAACGTCTCTTGCCCATGGAGCACCCAAGATAGAACCCCACGCTGACCAGGTTATTAACATCAAACTCATTAACACAGCCATGTTAGTCACCTCTTCCCTATCAGTGAGAACATACAGGAACATCTGCAATGCAAACTGGAACAGACAAAGAATTAAATTTAAGAGTGCATTATCAGAAAGTAGTCTCACAAGTCCTTCCCGAGTGGGAGAAAGAGACAGGATGTAGAAAAGATAAGATAAAACTCCGTCCAGTCATCCCAGCATCACGCTGTAATTTGTCTGCAATCATCTGCCAAAAAAGCAGAGCCTCACAGCTGCCAAGTAAATGGCCCACAATGAGCCAAACATTTTTTCCCCTCAAAAAATCAAACAACTCACTGGAGCTATGCTGAGATGAAATTAAAGCTGGCCTCTCTGCTCAAAATCAGGCATACACAATAATTTCCATACAGGAGCTGTGAGCAACAATACGTAACAAATGTAGCATCAGTGTGAAAGAAATGATCTTTCCTCATTTTCTTCCTTACAGTGGAAACCCCCGGAGGACCAGACGGACACATTCTGGCACGGATGCCCTGCAGCATCTGAGCGCAGACAGCTTCAGGCTTCAGTATGTAAAAGACTCTTGGCAAGCCACAGCCACATACTACTGTCTTTTAGTAAGCCAGAATACCCTTTTTAATAGAGAAAGAAATATATACATACTCCATTTTAGAAGTTCTTTAAAAATACAGACTTTCAGCTTTCGCCCATTTGAGCACACACTGAACATAACTCCACGGGTAAGAAGGTTACCATGCTCCTCACTGCTACATGTGCCCTGCGAAGGAGCCACCAAGACTTCCACTTTAAAATCCCCTTCAACTCATGAGAAGCCCACAGTGAGCATTCACACAAGCAAAACCAGTAAGATCTCCAAGTATTGCTTTCTAAATAGATGGGTAAATACCAGACGTTTCCTAAGCTAGAACCCATTCACATCACTGCACATCCCACGGGTATTATTCAGAATAAACCAAGCAGTACGGTCTCAGCGACCCATGTCCATCCATGTTTTCTATTCACATACCCACACCTTTTGGGGTCCTTTTCTCACATGGTGCGCTCTGCTACCCGGAGTCATACTTGAAGAGGGAAGAGCGGCGCTGAAACCCTTCCAGCTGATGGGGTGTCTCTGCCTAAAAACTCTCTATACATGCACAGCAAATGCATATTTACATTTGTGTGGGCAAGGCAGATGAATGACTAATTCAATCATTTTCCGTACTAATCAATATGAAAAATACAGGCAATACAAAAAAGAAAAAAGGCAAAGACAAGGACCACGCCCAGCCGTTACCAGAAGCTGTTATCACGACACTTCCCCCGTGCTTTTTTCCTCTAGGCCAAACACAGGGTACGAGGTGAGTTATAACACAAACGACTATACACATTTTCCTCTATTTCACCATTTCAAAAACCTGCTTGGTAAGTATAGGAATTAGTTCTGGGTTGACCATGCCACAGTAGGTCTGTACTTAGCATGTCATCCAGTCTATCACACTTGATTGACTACACAAATATAACTGTGCTACTGACCAGAAAATAATGATAATTTACAAAATCCCTACAAAATACATACGCCAGAAATGGATTTTGCAAAAGGCAGCAGAATCCTGCCACTGCAAAATAACCCAGATGGCAAATACTCTAACCTTTAATTCACATTTCAAAAAGGAAAACAAGCACAGGCATTAATGACATTTACAGGAATGTATTTAAGAAGGAAGAAAGTATGAGGAAGTTTCAGTGGCTCATTGAAAAAAAATCTCATAAAATATATACAAATCATGTTAACTCCCTTTGAAGTCCAAAAGTTGTACAAGGATTGGATGTGCATAGGGAAGTACCCCTGGTTAAACGGCAGAGAAGGGGGGTATCGGAACTGCTGTCACAAGTGCAGGGTCACTTCCCACCCTACCAACACAGCCCAACACGCCGCAGATTCCAGGGGAGCGGCTGAGTAGCTCCCTGCTGACTTGCTGTTCAAACCCTCCAAGTCTCTCCTGCTCTTTTAAAGGCAAGCGAAAGCTACCATTCATTATGTTACTTATCTGTCTGTGTCGGGGAAAAAAAATAAATTCTATGAAAATTTATGAGCTAATATAGTTATCTGAAAGACATGAAGTGGGCTAGACTTCCCTTTTAACTGCAGAAGCATGGTATCATTATCCATACTTCATCTCTCCCTGACCTTATCAAATTCATGTTTTGAATCCAAAACTCATCATAAATCTTTTGTAAAACTCCTTTGACAAAGCCCAGCCTTTGCCACCAAGCACGTGACTGTTAGACTGTTTTTCTGCAGATCTGTATTTAAATTTAGGAACCCTGATATGCTGATGAAGACTCCAAACCGGATGATTACATCTAAAAGATGTGAACGTTTGCCAGCTACTCATGTTTTTTATAACACTACCCTTCTTCCTGCATACATGAATCAATATGTGCAATGAACAGTTATCAACAGAGTAAAGAGCAAGAGGGTGAGGGGAGGAAAGTCAACTCCACCGCTTAGAAAGCCTGTCCTGATAGTTGGGGCCGTCCTCCGACAGTAGAAACAGCACCGCTCCACTAACCAGTTATGCTGGTTTACAGTTAGTCAGCCCAAAGGTTGGTCAATACAGCTTAGTTTTGTCACCGTGGATCCTTTCTAATCTCCTTCCAAAAATATTTTCAGAAGCAGCGGGGGAACAGAGGGCTGACCACGATCAGCCGGGGCCATCCTTAGCCCTCTGACTGATCCCTGAATCAACCCAAACCTGCCTTCTGGAGCTTCTTCATAGGGAAGTATCTAATGGAAAGTACGAATCAAGATTAAGACGAGGAGAATTTCTATTTTGTGCTGCCTAGAGATAATGGGCTGTATGGATAGTAAAGGGGAAAAAAAAAAAAAAAAAAAAGGGAAAACGAGCCATATCAGTTTGGGAATGGACAGAAAGCAGCAAGCGGAGCCTACTGCTGGCTACAGCACCCATTACAGGTCTGAAACACCACGGCCACCATTCCCATCCTTCTAACAGCTATTCTCTTCCAAAAAAAAAAAAAAAAAAGCAGCTTCCTTGGACTTCATTCATTTGCATCACTGTGCAAGTGGCCTGTACTTGCCTGTCTGAGACTAGCAGGAACTAAACTGAGCGCACAATGCTGTCCGAAAGGAATCGCCTGTTGGAGACCGCACTGTTATGGATACCCGCTGCAGACACTGCCAACCTGACTGAGAAATGCCACGCTCCCAGTTGCTACCGGCCTCCTCCAGAGCGGGAAGACAGCCACCAAGGCGAAGGGACCCACTCTCTGCTGCTTCTGCTGGGGTTCAACTGCAGCCTGGGAGATCTCAGTCACACCTGACAAAGGAGTACATCGTTTTAGTGAACAAAAAGCAAAGCTGCTGTGACAGTAGTTTAAGCTATTGGTTGGCCACACCCTTGACAGGCCTGTATTTCTAGACATTGCTGCTTTTCCCAAAATCTTTGGGCTAGGTTTTCAGTTCCTTTAATACCAAACCTCCATTAGGGTGGCAAACTCGCTTCACTGTATCCCAGGCCTGTGCGAGGGCTTACCTAGAAACACAGAGGCTTTTCCGTGGCTGAAATGCAGCTTTACATGGTTCTCTCAAACCCTAAAGGGCGAGAGACTGGCCCTGCCATTTGCACACCCAATTCACACCTGATCCTAGGGAGTGCTATACAGGTAAATACCTTTGATTGCGCTTCATCAAAAGCCCTTCTGCAATCCTCAAAGCAGCTTCCCTTTTGCTGTCAGACAGGTAAAGAAGATTTTTGGAGTAACTGAAAACTAATGCCTTTTGTTCTATATTGCTTAGGGCAGGCTTGGAAAGCTCTAATACATGGAGTGTTAGTCCCTTTAAACAATCTCTGCAATAATCGTTAGCCACAATAGCAGCTACGCCTCCCTCCATACAGTGAGGCAGATTTCCAGTCCCTGCACCATTCTGTTTAAATAAAAATGTACAACAGTGATCAAAACGGTTTGCTTGTCAAATAATCTGATCTCATTTATCATGGCTCTTTAAGGACTGTTAATTGTAAAGAAGGTTCCTCAAGATAAAAAGTCATTAGTTCTACCAAGTTAATGGCTATTATCCATTTAAATCATTACTTCTGAAATAGTAAATAATTTCTTCTTTCTATGGCAGACAATCTTATGTGAACACTGAAACAACCTGATTATTCCATGAAAGGTTTTAGGAATTAAAGTATACTGTACCGCTCAGGCACAAATGGCTTATCCCAGCAGTTTTAACCCCATAAAGCTGCCGAGAGAATGGCTATTTATCCCTTCCAGCTGAGGCTGCACCAGAGAGGAGAAAGGTCTTCTCACGCCTGTCTTCTTGACTCCCCGTGAATGCTCCTCCTGGGATATTGCTCGTGCCTGCAACCGTGCCACCACCAGCAAGCGCCTTCCCAGGGCATGCTCCTCCTCTCTCTGTGCCAGTGGCCTTCTGCTCACATGAGGACATGGCAGGCAGACACCAGAAACACCACCTCCAAAGTTCTCACATGAGCTGGTTCTCCTCCTGACTGTCAAGAAGCAGCCATATCCGCCCCACCCCGGCTAATGATTGCCCTGCCTGTCCTACGCCGATGGTGCCGGGAGCAGACACGGGGGTTTAGGGGCAGACAAGCAAATGAAAGGTTTTGAGGGCAAGAATGAGGAGTGAATTAGGAGCTGCCACAAGCAAGATTAGCAATGAGTTTTATCACTCTAACCTATGGGAATTCTCCAGTTCTTCAAAATTCAAAAGGAGACATAAATCTTAAAGCTCCTTTCCTGATACGAAATTTCAAGATTACGCGGTCCACTCTCTAGCAGTCATTCCACAGAATTATCCATTGCTTGATAAACCTGCCGTGGTTTAGATCACAGAAACTGCCAAGTTCCATGCTGCCTGGCCATTTCATAATGCTGCATTCACTAGAACGGAGCGCAGAGAATATCGCAGCAGGGAATACTCAGTTGCAGGCACAGGGTCACACTTTATCTCGGCTGTCAGATGCGGATACCTCTACCCAGGCCACCAACCTCACCCGGGGGTGGCAGGGAGGAATGATCGATTGGCAGGCTCAAACTTTTTCCTAATGCCCCCCAAATCAAACCCAGACCTGCTGTATTACGCTACTGACAACGTTGCTTCCCCATATCACATTTCAACACACAAAATGCAAAACACAGACTTTGCTGAATTACTCTCAGCTATTTTGTTTCTCAATGAAAGAAAGAACAAAACCAAAGCTTTCATGGGAACCAGCACAAGTCGCCTATGCAGCAGTTCCAAGAAAAAATACCTGCAACACACTAACAGGAAAATCAGCTTGGAAAATTGAGGCTGCAATGCATGAGCAGTGAGAAAAGAACAGCTTCTCCCAGGAAAAGAAAGCTATCCAGCTCTCTCAAATGCAAATTGGGACTTTCAGCAGGCAGGGCTTGCAGATACACAGGTAAGCATCATACAACTCTATGTTGTGACACGCTCTCAAGGGCAGTATATTTTTCAAGATGCTATTATGCCAGCTTTAAACAGTGACAGCATGTATTTCAGTAATGACCAGGTTGTGATATGTCAGCCTTAGCAGTTTCTAGGCACGCTCTAAGGAAGCGTGTTGCTACTCCCTAGTTCGCACATTTTAGCAGGCTGCAATACATTGCTGTTTCTTTGAAGGCAAAAATAAGCACCGCACCATGAGAGCTGTCGCTTTTCTCTGCAGCTGTTCAAACTTCCCGAGCACCATGTTTTAACAGAGCTTTCCAACAACGCTGTGTGCAAAACTGCCAACAGTGCCTTCTTGCGCATTTACTTGTAACACCCCATCTTGAGAACTTCACACGCAGCCAAAACCCACCAGATTTGTTGAGAAGAGTTATTCAGCATGGGAAAACTGTTTCTCCTTTGAGTCAAAGTCTGATTAAAGAAATGGAAGAGGAGTCACACTCTCTCTCACTGGTGTGAATTAGCATAACTCCAAGACTCAGGCCTTTTTTTTCCCCCCACATGCCTGCAAGTATGCAATTCATTTTACCTTTGGCACTTCTTTTTTCCCCTCCTACAGCCCACGGCATAGAGCTACTTTAAAAGAACTTTTATAATAGAGCTCAGAAGAGGTAAAGTATTCCTCTGCTACTCTGTGTACCTGCCTTTCTCCGCCTGCCTGCCACAGCTACTCGCAAAGACGTTTCAGTTAAAGTCTGCAGAAGTTGTGCTTGGCTACAAACTCAAGGACCAAATCCGTTTCCACGATCCCTGCAGAGTGCACAGAACCGCATGAAAGAACCGTCTCCACAATAATGTGGTTTAATAGCTATAAAAGAGCATTAACCATACATTGGCATAACAATACTGCTGACGGTATTTCTGAACCGGCTTTTTCTTTTTTTTTTTTTTTAATGAAAAAGTGCATTCTGCTTCCGTCTCAGCTGATCTTTTTATATACGTCGTTATCATATTCTTATCTCATTCCTCCACCCAGATTAACAAGTGACAGCAGACACTGCGCCGTAAAAACGCGTCTGCTCACAGAGGAACTATTTCGGGGTAACTATATTTGGACATTCTGGAATAAGAGCCGCCTTGTTACGAATTCACTTTATGCTTTAGCCGCACCGCTTATTTACACGCATCATTCACTAGATGCTTGAAACTGCCCTTCCCTTTTCTACCAGCCAGGTTTTTTACGTTCACAAACCTGCCAGCTCAAAATGCGGGATATGACAGAAATCTACACGCCCCAGGCCCCGCTCTGCACGTTTCCTCCCGCTGTCATGAGGAGAACACAGTCGCGATAGTGGTCGCATGTCGCGGGGGGGACTCCAGCTTGCCGCCCCGCTCCAGCCCGGGGCCCGGGGCGGCTGGAAGCCGCCCCGGGCCCCGGGCTGGAGCGGGGCGGCTGTCCGGGCTCCGTGCTCACCTTTACCAAGCGATTTCAAAGCACCCCTCAAACGGCTCCCCACCCCCGGTCTCCATTTTACCCTCCCTCCAGACACGAAGTCCCAGGGCCGCCCCGCCGCGGGCCTGGCCCACCGCCTCGCCTCACCCGCGCCGCGGTAACGGCGGAGCCGAGGCCGCCAGCGGCCGGCCAGGCGGGAAGGCTCGGCCCCGCTTCCCCCTTCCTTCCCCTCAGAGACCTGTTCTCCGGGAGCGCCGCGCCGCCTGCGCCTCTTCCCTGGCTGTCGGCGGCAATGGAGAGGCGGGGTGGGGGGGGCCGGGCGAGCGAGGCGCGGAGCACCTCCCTCTGCGGGGAGCCCGGCGCCGAGGCTGGGCTGAGGCGGAGGCGTCGCTGCCGGGGCCGGCGCACGGATGTGGGCGCTCGCCCCCGGGGGGGGAGCCGGGGCTGACGGCGGGGCGGGGACGGGACGTGAGGGGGGGAAAGCCGGGTTTTCCTCAGGGAAAGCACCCTCCGCCGTCCGTGAATCCGTGGTAGCGAGGAGGAGTTCTCCCTTCCCCTCAGGAATGGTGCACGGCCAGCTGGGAGCGGGTCAGGCCAAAGGCGTCCGAGACTGGGAAGAGGGGTCTCACGGTAGACCTCCCCCACACGCTTTCCCTGGTTTTCCCTCAGGCGAACCGGCCCGTCTCCAGTGGAGGGTTTCCATCTTTCCCCCTGAGGAAACCAGGGGCCTGAGCTGCGTCTTTGAGGGGGAGTCCCTGGCCCAAGTGGGATCCAGCCATCTGCCGTCCTTGGCCCAGCCATCGGCCTTCCTCGGCCCAGCCATCAGCCTTCCTGGAAGGAGAAGGAGAAGGAGGAGGAGGAGGGCAGGAGCCTGCAAGCCCAGTCCCACCACCTGGCCAGTCCCGACTTGTGCCCTGTCAGGGATTTGATGGACATTCGGGTTTTACTCGCAGTTCTCCAGGGGAGCAGCCCTGGCTGAGCATGGCTCCGGTGGTGCCAGCCTGGTCCAGAGCAAAGAGCAGCTGTAACCTGTTACTCATCACCCGCCTGGATCCTCAGGGGGAAGAAGTTTTAAAGGGCTTCTTTCCACAGCCTTATGGGCCCAAGTTAACTCAAATTTTCCCGTTAATCCATCTCCTAGTTCCCAAAACTCAATCCGAGGCAGTTGGCCAGTGGGTTGTGTTTCTAACCCAGTGTCCCAACGCCGTGAGCATCGAGCCGTGCAGCTGCAAGAGCCCAGGCGCTGCTAATGCAGGCACTGCTGACCCAAGCACTCTCTGCGGCTGAAAAAAACCCGGTATTTTGTTCAGCCTGGAGAAGAGGAGGCTGAGGGGAGACCTTCTCGCTCTCTACAACTGCCTGAGAGAAGGTTGTAGCCAGGTGGGGGTCGGTCTCTTCTCCCAAGTAACAGGCCATAGGACAAGAGGAAACGGCCTCAAGTTGGTCCAGAGGAGGTTTAGATTGGATATTAGGAAAAATTTCTTCACTGAGAGGGTTGTCAAGCATTGGAACAGGCTGCCCAGGGAAGTGGTGGAGTCGCCATCCCTGGAGGTACTTAACAGACAAGTAGACGTGGTGCTGAGGGACGTGGTTTAGTGGTGGGTTTGGCAGTGTTAGTTGATGGCTGGACTCGATGACTTTTTCCAACCTAAATGATTCTGTGATTCTAGGCACACTTCCACACGACAATGCTAGGACTGGAGTACCTTCAGTGAGCTCATACAGCCCAACAGCACGGTTATAATAATTTCTGCTACAGGCTTGTCATTACATGAGGGTAACTCTTTACCCCAACTTGAAACAAATTTGATGTCTCCATCGCAGAGCACTTGAGAAGCCTCACGGGGCTGGGAGAGATGGGTTCTCTCTCTAGTACTGCGCGTTGGTATTCATGTGGAAAACAATAACAACATTTGCACTACACTGCTGATAACTGGCACGTAGTACTAGCATAGCTTGGCCCCGAAACATCTGCTTGAAAAAAAAGAACGCAATAGGCAGGAGAGGGAGAGAGCTGAGTGAGAACAGCACAGAAAAATAAGGCCTGGTGTTACCTTGTGTACTTATTTTGCCAAGGTTATAGCACATTGCAAAGCCCTTGAGCGGCAGAGCTGTGTGTTCAGAGGGAGTTCTAATAATTTTACTCAAATCCTTCATCTTTTTGTAGTTTCAGCAGTGTACTGTGAAGTTATAATTCCTCTTCTGTATGTCATTTTTGGAGGGGGGGGGTCATGGGTGAGCTGTGCTGGGGAATGCTGAGGTATCACACTGGTAAAGCAGGTTGATAGAGCACATCATCGCGTGAGGAACAAAGAATGGGAGTTTGAGCTTCGTACCCTACTGGAACATATAGGAACCCTCTGCCATTATTTTTTCTGTTTTGATTTCTGTGTGTCCAGAGACACCTGCAAGACTGGAATAGTTGCAGGTAACCTTTCATGATGTGGGGAGGATGATCCAGCTGCAGATCCTGCGCCTGGTCCCACTTGGTAGCACTTCCAGGCACTGAGAGGGCTGTTTAAATGGTCGCTGCCCTTCCCTGGGGTTTGTTACTGGGAATGTTTCAAAACAGTGCTGTCGCTACCATGAGAAAAAAGTTTTTTCTGACCAGTTTTGTTCTTTGGGCTGCACAGCTGACAAGTAAACCTTCTTACCGATGGCCCACACATCCATCCTTTTTGAAAATTACTTGGCCATGCAGCTCAGCTGGGAACAACGATCGTTCGGTTTGAGATCAGTCAGGGCGGCTGCCAGCGTTAGCTGCTGCAACGTTCATAAACGGGTTGTCGCTGGTCTGGTTGCCCCTTTCCCCGCCGGTAAATGCCCGGTGCTCGTAGGCAGAGGAGATCAAACTGTTGGCAAACATTTCTTTGAGGCCTCGCAGCTCAGAACTTCGCACCCACACAGCATCCGACAAATTGGCTTGCGATCAGCAGTGATTCAGTTTGGCCACACAGGCAATTAGTAGCTCTGCTGGTTGCCAGCTCTTTTTATATAACTGGAAATGTTTTGCTATGAGGGACGGTTTCAGACAGAGGCGTTTCTCTAAAGCCCTTGCAGTTTCTAGATAAGTTTCCTCTTTATCTCCTCTAGGCTGCTAAATGTTAAATAAAACTATTGTAGTTATGTTTCTTTTGGGTCCCTTAAATTAAAGGCGAATGTCTTACTCGGTAACCTCGGTTTCCTGCTTATTCCTCTAACAATTAAAATTCAGCATTATTCACAAGAACAGGAAATGTGCATGGATCCTGTTCTTTCCAGATAGAGAAATTTCATGTGAAGCAGCAGTACTAAACAAGTACTTTACAGAGTTATTAGAGAAAATCATACAAAATTAATAATGAAAAGGTGGTATTTCCTGATACACATTTTTTTTTAAAAGAGGGCTGGATTTGCTTTGGGAGTAGTAGCAGGATGTGGTGTTTATGTTCCCTGGTGACGAGCATATTTGCATTAGCTGCGATATTGCAGCACAATGAAGGCAAATATGTTATCTCACCTGCTCTTCCCGTGCCCGCAGCCGGGAAGGAATACCGGCTGGCAGCAGCCGCCCAGCTCGGCATAGCTTCACTCTCCTCCAGCAATAAGGAAGAAGTCGCAGCCAACTCTCTCCCCCCCCTTTTTTTTTTCCTTTAATTATCCCAGAAAGTTATTTCTTATTCAAATTTTTCTTTAAGGCCTGCTTTACTTGGGAAAAACAAAATTGTTTTGCCTATGTTTAGCAAAACTGGTGTATGCCTTTAAGTAAGCTGTCTTAAACCAGCTCTTGTGGCTCCGTTGTGGCTTTTCACCAGGTATTAATAGCGTCAGTCTGCATCTCACTAATGCAAGCGAAATTAATGTATATTCAACCTCAATAAACTGCTACAAACTTCTCCTGCAAATGCACTCAACCTGCTTTGGTCTCGCGTGACTCGCTCAGCCTGGGTCTGTGAGGACCGGGGCACGCTGCTCTCCTACGGTGGCCTAACGAGCCACACGCGTCAGGTGGGATTTCTGTCACTGGGGCGTGCGACATGCCAAATACATGACCTGTTGTGGGGAGCCTCAGCACACATAAGCCTGCCCCGTGGCCCTCCAAAGGGGTGTCGCTAGCAATTAGTGGTGTTTAATGAAAGCAATCAGACACGGGTCTGTCTGAACTGAGCAGTGACAAAGTGTTGCTAGCGTATTTCGTACTCTTTCTCATCCTGTCCTTGACCAAAGTGCTGCCTAAATTGCCAAGATTCTTTGGGGAGAAACTTTCTGTATGTTTTAAATAGTATCAAGCATGTTTCTTGGCCTTCTGTGCAAGAAAACCCCACCCAGACTAAACTCACAAGCAGGAGTATAAGCCATTTGTAAAAGGTGTATTTAGATTAGAACATAGAAATTAGATATATGACCAAGGTGAATTTGGAGCAAAGAGTCGACTTAATTATATGAGGCAAACAAGTTAATAAGGCACATATTGCAGATTTATTTAGTGAGTCCTATATGTCCATCCTACTTTCTCCCTTTCCTCCTCCTCTCCTCTGCCCCCCGCACCCTCTCCCAGTTGTGCTGGGCGTCCATGAATGGTTCAGGTCGCCGGCAGCTCCCGTCACCCCTTCCTCTGCTCCGTGTGCTTGCTGGGTGTTGGACTGGATGATCGCTGTAGGTCCCTTCTGACTGAAATTATTCTATTCTATTCTATTCTATTCTATTCTATTCTATTCTATTCTATTCTATTCTATTCTATTCTATTCTATTCTATTCTAGTCTAGTCTATGTCTGCACTCGTACACAGAGACAGAGCTCACCTCTTGGTGCTTGTCAGTGTAACTCCACTGAGCTCAACAAAACTCCATCAATTTATGCTGGTAGGGTATTTAATCCATTCTCTGTTTCCTAAACAATAACAATTCAGCAGGATAGGCTCATATTTTCTGCACCATGATTCGATAGCCAGGGGCTAATTAGTTAAGAGGAATGAGCATGGTTGGTTCAAAACCAATATCCTCTTCTGCCCAAAATGATGTTAAAAAGAAAAGCCCTGATTATTTAGTTATTTATTGCACATAAGTTTTTGGATTAAAATACATTTTTCATCTAGAAGGTTTCCCCACATTTTCTCCAGACCCAGAAAATGTTATTTTCCTGAAAAAAAGAAGATTGTCAAAGCCAGCAGATAATGACCTTGATTGTTTCTGCTTAGTCAAAAATTCAATCTGCAATTGCGAGTAATTTGCATCACTCTTTAAAATTAGATCTGTTATTTAACTCTAAAATGCACCCATTTTTCCTCGTTCCCTGTGTTACAATGCTTTAAATATTTGATGTGCCCAACCACTCGGAAACAAACCAGGATCACTTTGATGTTGCAAATGCCGAGTATCAGCACGTAAATAACTGTGTGCATCTGCATTTATTTATTGATGGGGAAGAAAGCTGTATAATAAACCCGGTGTTGAACTTCATCAGTTCCTTGATTTTGACTTGGTCTCCCGTGACTCTCACTTGCTGCAGAAGCAGCAATTAGTAAGTGCTGGCCAGTTGGAAATGTAATAATGTTCCTTTTCAGTACCTGGGGCTGCTGTGATAGGAAAAAATGCTCCAATTTGAACAGACCTGTCTCATTACCTTAACTTCATTTGAGCTGATTTATAACAGCTTATCGCACTGGGTCTGTGGGGGTTCCTTTTCCCTACGTTTCCTCTGGACATTTCCATGTTATCTACAGAAACATCACAAAACCAGAACAGGACACAACAGAAAAGTATTTCATGCAGGCCTAAACTGCGTCTCTTTTCAGCAAGCTAATCCTGTGTTTCAACAGAGCTAGCTGCGAATTTGCTTTAAAATTATGCGGAATCACTTTTGGAAACTCAGAAAAACAGGCTGAAGGAAAACACCCAGCTTTGAGCAGTTCCCCCTCTCCCGCTACGGTAGCTGTGGTCTCCCCAGGCACCAGTGGGTGTTATAACTGCAGGATTTTCTATCGATTCGTGCACCGAGCTAATTAGCGACATGGGCAAGGAAGCTGCTCGTTTGCAGTGTGGGTTTTCCGGGATGACAGGGGAGGCACAGCCTCGCCGTGCAGACACGGGCTGGGGTCCCCACTGCTCTGCCAGCCTGGTCGGGAAGGCAGAGACCGACCTGTGGGGCTGGAGGAGAGACAAGAGGGAAGACCAGGATTTACCCCAGGAACTTGGATGGTGATGTCATGCACTTCTGCAGCAATGCCAGTATCTGTGCCAAAATCTCTGCTGGAATAAGGGAGAAAAAGCAGCCTCTAGTAACCCTATGCAAAGATATGCACTGATAAGAGTGGGATAATTCAATTAAAAGGTGAGCCAGTGGAATGGCAGAAACACAGAATCATAGAATCACAGAACGGTTTGGGTTGGAACTGACCTTAAAGACCATCTAGTTCCAAACCCCCTGCCATGGGCAGGGACATCCTCAACTAGATCAGGTTGCTCAGAGCCCCGTCCAACCTGACCTGGAATGTTTCCAGGAATGGGGCAGCCACCACCTCTCTGGGCAACCTGGGCCAGGGTCTCACCACCCGCAGCATAAAAAATGTCTTCCTTAGATCTAATCTAAATCTCCCCTCTTTCAGTTTAAAACCATCACCCCTCATCCTATGGCTCCACTCCCTGATCCAGAGTCCCTCCCCAGCTTTTCTGGAGCCCCTTGAGGGACTGGAAGCGGCTCTAAGGTCTCCCCGGAGCCTTCTCTTCTCCAGGCTGAACAACCCCAACTCTCTCAGCCTGTCCTTATAGGCAAAATATAGGCAAAAGCCCTCATTTTCTGAACTAATAGCTCAAAATTGTTTGCTCTGGTTCGAATGAAACATTTTTGCCTGGATGAAGAGGTACCAATGATCAGGTCTACACTCAGAACTACCAGACAAGGTGGCTGTAGAGATCTCTTCTGCCCATCTTGCAAGTCCACAAGAGTGAGTCAATGAGGGTGACTTCATGAGTCAGTCACAGAGGCAGAGGACTGGGGGTAATTTAGGGATGTGGCACCACATCCCATACAATCTATCTGAGCCAGCTGTCACCACCAAAAAACCCACCGATGTAGGTTTGTGCAAGCCATCAGCTCCTTGAAGTATTTCCATATGCTCACACATCCCCCATCCAGAATACCAAACAGAAGACGTTTTAGCTAGGAGTCACATAAAAAATCTTTCTTTGCACCAAAAGTGGCTCTTTTCTTATTACATGCAGCATAGTGAGCGCTAAAAAGCTCTGAATGAAATGAATCTGTAAAACCTGGGAACAGAGTGCTCCTTAATGCGCCGAGCGAGCCTGATTTGCCGGGCGCCGGAAAATAGTGTGGAGTGCCGAGAAAGAGCAGTGCTTTATCCCCACTAAAAATTAACCTAACAAGATTTCCATAAAATCATGACCCGCTGAGAAAAGCTTCTGGATGCTAATTAAGCCCCGCGGAGGCAGCGTGTGGTGGGAGGTGCGTGGCCGCAGTGCAGCGGCGGTGCAGAGCCAGCACCGCAGGGCACCCGGTCACTCCTCGCGGGCACCTCTCGCTCCCCACCCTGCGCCTTTCCCTTTAGAAACTCTGCCTAGGAAGAAGAAAATCAAAGCTTGAGCCAAGCAGGACGCTGGAGCCAAGGGCTGCGCGATGTCGGATGGGCAGGACGGCATTGCCTGGGGAATGTCCTCGGGCTGGCGGGGATGGCAGAGGTGACCTCTCTGCTGAAGCAGCACAGTGGGGACAAGATGCAAAACCCGGTGGGATCTAAACCACAGCTGCAGCCTGAGCTCGGGGAACTGAATCGCTCCCCCACATCGGAGCAGGAGGGGCCACAGGAATACGTGGGAACACGTGTGCCAGAGGTGCTTCACAAGCGCTTCATACCTAGTTTGGAGAAGGAAGAGGTGATTTGGCACAGAAGGAACAAATGTGACCTGAGTGCTCCACAGCTTTGACGAGAAGTGGCTCTTCACATTTAAATGGAAGCGTACGACACGAAATAAAGCTCCACCGCAGAGGCAATCAGCGGCGCAAATTCAAATCAGGCTCATCAAGCCTTGTTAGCTCCTGCTCGGCATTGACCCAGTTGGGTCCCAGGAGGCTTCCGCAGAGCTGCTCGTGTGTGGAGATGCTGCAGTCCAGGGGGGCTGCTGGCCTGGGCATCCAAATGAGCTTGAATAGCTGCTCAGTGCTCCGGCCAGCACGGGAGACGTGCCGTGCATGCCGTGCTGGGGCTGCCGGTGGGCCCTGTGCGTGGTCGATCACCACCCTGACCATGCTCTAGGTGTAACAGTCACAGCTTCCTCTAGATTCTCCCTAGGTTATTTAGTTATTCCCCTGCAACCTCGTGCACTGTTACGCAGAGGATGTGAATGAGAGGAAATCGGGCTTTTTCACATCGTTCCCCGGGCTCTGCGATGGTTGTGTTTCTCAGGCGGCGTTTTCCTGACTATCCGAGGTCCCTCCGCTGCTGCAGCTGGAGCAGCGTGCTCATATCGGGAGCACAGCGCAAACCAGGTGGCCTCGATTTTACAGGTAAACAAAATATCCCCCCGGTCTGAGGATACTGCTGGTTTTCCCTCGGTGTGACGCTGTCCCCAGAGCGTTCCCAGGGCTTCGGTCCCCATGAGCGGAGCAGCGAGAGCAGCGGGGCGCCGAGCCTCCCATGGTGTCTGCCCTTGGGCAGCAGCTGGGGGATATAAACCCTGAAATCTCCGCGATTGTCAGTTGAAACCTGCTGTAAAATATTTTAGAATCTGACCAAGACTTTTATTAGTTATTCCCTATCTCTCTGTCTTCCTTTTCTTTCATTTTTTCATTTGCAGGTCTCGTGTATCGGTGTTTTCACTGCCAGTGCCTGGAGCACAAAGAGCACGCAAGGCTTTACACAGGGCGATCCTGTTCTCTTTAGAAAGCCAGTATCTTTGTTTTCCATGGAAACAATCCGTCAAGATCTTATAATCTCAAGGAGTGGTGAGAGGCTCGCTTGGCGCAGCCTAATAAGCCTCCTTTCTGCAAGAACTCATAGCTATAGATGCACGAGTTTCTCCTTGTCTCTGATGTCTTTGCAGTTTTGCACACACCAGTTTTTACCAGTAAAAGTTTCTTTTTCTCTTTTGCTTTGAGGATCTAATTCTCAGTGTTATACCTTGCAAGAAGAGAATTGTGCAAACAGTTTTTCTTAAAATGAAAGGTAGTGTCTTGAGATGACCGAACGAGAAAATAGCCTTTAATATTCCAATGCTTGCCTTCTTAAAAAAATTTATTTCATTATTTGCAATCATTAGAGAGCCACATAAATGTTAAAGGAAGAGATATGTAAAGCTCAGACACTCGAAATACTGACTACTTGTGAATTTTGAATTCTGTGTTGAATTGTGACAGGTTGCCACTCAAAAATTAATTGTCTTTGGGTAATCTAAAGTACATTACTTTGTATAATTTGCCCAAAGACAATTAATTTTGAGGAACAGAAGCTCTAGCATGCAATCCGGGCTAAATTATTGAATACTGATCAGAGCCGAATTTGTAATTGGC
This sequence comes from Burhinus oedicnemus, assembly GCA_008921705.1. Classification (NCBI taxonomy): domain Eukaryota; kingdom Metazoa; phylum Chordata; class Aves; order Charadriiformes; family Burhinidae; genus Burhinus; species Burhinus oedicnemus. The sequence goes on from VFFE01006927.1 coordinate 349,694, forward strand.
AGACCACAGAACAAAACACATTTCACTGAGTAACTGATGAAACGAGTTGGAGACCACACTGAACAGAGAATATCTGCTGAAAAAAAACCCTTTTTTCTGTCCAATTCACACACACGAAAGGGAAGGCGAGGTCGAGAGTGCCCAGCCGGAATGGGGGAGCTGTGCCCGTGCTGTCAGCGGGACCCGGTGAGCGGTGTCCCCACAGCAGCAAGGTGGGAGCGATGGCCCTGGAGATCCCATTTTTTTCCTGCCTCCCCGCTGTACATTACCAGCAGAGGATGAGGGGTGTCTGAAAACGTCGCCTACACCCATCTGTCCTCTGTTGCTCTTTTAGCTAGAATGGACGTTTACTGCACATTTCTGCCATCCTCCTTTCCAGCAAGTGCTAATGTCCCTGAACGACTCCGGGTCCTGGCTGTGAAGATTTTTAAAAGCCCTTTTAGGGAGCAGGGTATTTCTTCCTTGCTTTCACTGAGATGTTTTCATCCCAGTGGGGTGGAGACAGCTATTCTCGTTGAACGTCCTCCCCGTGTTGCCCATGAGCTGTGCTGTGCGAGTGGCCGGAGGAGACACCATTAGGAAGCGAAAGCCAGCGCCTACCGTGGGGTGCGATTACAAAAGAGTGGATTTAAACTCCTTTGCCACGTAATCGTGTACCCTGCTCGTTAGCCTTCCACTGGAATAAGCAGGATAGTTCTTTCTGTTCGCTGCACCACTGCCAGTGGCACATGAGCAACAGCAGAGCCGGGTCTGATATCACACTAAAAAACCCCCGCTCAGTCCCACTTGCCCTAGTAATTTCTCTGGGCATTCATGGAAGATTTGGGAAATCTAATTTCCGTACTGCCTGCTGCTAGAAAAACCTGTATTTTTCACCTTCGTGAGACAGCGCACAGGAGCGTGCCGGCTGGCCGTCAGCAAGTCAGAACCATGTTTTTCCATAGGAGTTCCTCACCAGTTGGCTTTAAAAAAAGGGAACAAACCCTGAACCCCAGGAGATCAGCTTGGCTGAGCTGCCAAGAGCAATAGGTTTCGAGGCTGTTAATCACAACGGGAAAGAAAAATAATTCTGCCGTCGAAATTATTCACGTATGATGGACTAAGCAACTGGATTGTGGCACAAGCATGGCCACTTCTTCCTACCTAAGTAGCCCCGTGGGGCAGAGCAGCAAGATGCCCGTGGCTCCCGGGTGTGCATTCGGGGGGGTGAGGACTTTAAAACGTCCCCTTGCTGGAAGCAGGGTTGCAGGGCATGCTGCACCGAGGGCTCACGCTCCCTCTTCGTGGAATCAGAGAATCGTTTTGGTTGGAAGAGACCTTTAAGATCATCAAGTCCAACCGTTAACCCAGCACTGCCCAAGTTACCACTAAACCGTGTCCCTACTCTTTCCATCCAGACCTATAAACCCAGCACGCTGCAAAAAAACAGCGCAAAGCAGCAGCGCCGTGCTCTCCAGAGACAGGCAGCAGGGAAACAGCGAGGGCTGGGACACATTGCAAGTCCCGCGGAGGTAATTAGGTGCCTCAATGAGGCACTTTCCCGTTGTGATTAACAGCCTCGAAACCTACTGCTCTTGGCAGCTCAGCCAAGCTGATCTCCTGGGGTTCAGGGTTTGTTCCCTTTTTTTAAAGCCAAGTGGTGAGGAACTCCTATGGAGTTTCTCTGGGCATTCATGGAAGATTTGGGAAATCTAATTTCCGTACTGCCTGCTGCTAGAAAAACCTGTATTTTTCACCTTCACGAGACAGCGCACAGGAGTGTGCCGGCTGGCCGTCAGCAAGTCAGAACCGTGTTTTTCCATAGACCACAGGAAAGGTCCAGGACAAATATTTAAGAAAAGCCAGAATATTATCAGAAGAGGTGTAAACTCCCTGCGGGGGTGGTCGGCACCTCTGTTAGAAATGTCGGCACCGCTGGCATTGCCCCATAGGCACAACCATGGTGGCTGTCACAGCAGCCCAGGGCCTTCCCCGTGCAACCCTGGCACGGGCAGTGACGGCTCTGACAGCTTCTTCCCTCGGTCGCTGTAAGCCATTTTTGATGGTCAGCTGAATTATTTTATTGAGCTAAATGTTCTCCTAAACCTTCAGGCAAAGCGGAGGAAGAGACCCGGTGAGGCTTGCTCGGTCGCTTGGTTTCGCCAAACCAGTTCAGTGCTGTAAGGCAGAGCGGGATGTTGGGAGCCAAAGACTGTCAAAGGAGAAAAAAGTAAAACTAGGTGGAAGTCATCTCACCCCTCCCCTGGAGCAGCTGGGACGGGTTTCCTTTTCACAGACCTTTCCCCCGCTGAGCTGAACCTGTTTCAGTTTTTCAACCTCTGTTGCAAAGCGAAGATGCCAGAAAGGACCGTTCTGGGTGTCTCAGCCCAGTTCAGGCAACTCCCCACAAAATGGGAATGGGAAGAAGTCCTCGTCACTAGTTAAGACCTTTGCATCCTGGTCGAAGTCCTTCTTTGATGACTTAGAGCTGAGGCAAATCCGAAGCCTCCAGGTCATTAGAGACCTGTACATCCTACGTCTTCAGCGCAGGTTTGTAATTGCAGACCTCCTGGGACTCTGGACGGTGTCTAAGGGCCCGTGAAGGATAAGTGAGAAAAAACAGGCTGGTGGACGGAAGCAGAAAGTAAGGAAGCAATCTGTCCCCCCAAGGAAACACCGGGCTGAACAGATTGGATTCACCCAGTCCCAGGAACGATGCGTCTCATCTCGTCTTTGTCACCTGAGCCTCAAAGCAGACTGAAACCAAACCGCTCCGGGCAGTTCCTTCCACAAGCTAAAAAGGGTGATTAAAAAACACCAAGTCGTTCTTAAGAATTCCTCGTGTTGCTCACACAGCTGTGCAACACTGCCTGCTTGTGTAACGTCATCATTTCAGTAACTATATTAAAGTAGGAAAAATTCTGATGTCATAACTGAAAAGGTGCCTAGAATCATAGAATGGCTCACCAATAACATTAAAACAGTAGATAACTTCTGGAGAGAAAACACTTCTGCAAGTTCAGTGGCTGTTTCAGGGGGTTAATCTGCACCTGGGATGCCGGGGTGCAATTCGGGTTTCTTGCCCACAGAGTAGTCTAAATAATAATTACACATTACGATCATACGGAAATACATCGTTAATGTCAAAACCTTCTTGTATGAGCAGAGGTTATTATCTTTTACTCATCTTAGGGCACACACTAAATTAAGACAAGCAGTAATTGCCCTAATGGCACCAGGCTCTTTTCGCTCCGTTGTGAAATGCTATCTGGAGTACGCTGCAGAGAACAGACTGGGCATGCAAACAGGGATTAGCATGTGTATCTGAAAGAGTACGGAAGCTCATTAAACTAAAAGCTGTAGAATAGGCAACATACATAATCGTGGTGTCTAGAAGAAAAGTGATTGTCTCAAACCGAGTTTTCCAGTCCTACCACCTACCCCCGTCAGTAGTCATCTGCTTACAGAGAGGAGAGATGAAGGCTGTTGGTTGCGGCGTTAGGCAGACGGCATAGTCTGCAGCCTCTGATGAACTGTCTGGGTTATTTTTAAATTTTACACATGTGACAATAAGTGATTTAACTGTAATGAAACAGAACCGGTTTCGTGCTGCCTCTGTCTTACTGGGGTTTTCCTTGCCATCTGCTCCTCCTTGTTCCCATGAAAATCCAGATACGCGCTTCAGGTATTGTATTAGCAGTATAACCCTGTAAGTTACCCTTTGCAGTTTCTGTAGAATTATTGGGTATTTCCAGTGTAACATATCCATTTTAGACCTGTCAAAGAAGCAGCCAAGCCTTGCAGAGGAGAAGTGCTGAGCAGCGCTCAAAGGCTGAGCTGCCGCAAGCATCCTCAAGGCGAGCCAGCAATGGCGGGACTGGTGATGCTGCCCTTGAAGCGGAGAAGAGGCAATAACAATTTGTCAAAAGTATGTCATTAATGTCTGTCAGATGAAGTGTTATTATTGTCCTGACATGACTCGAGCGCTCCTCTCAAACCACAGTATGGGAGGGTGGAGGTGGACGGCTCCGGCTGGGGACTCAGGACCACCATGATGGTATGGTAGCCCCCGGGCTGGTCAAGCGCCTGCACATGTGGTTAACGCAATGCTTCGGGGCAGGGAGGATTGGGAAGGGAGTGGGAGCAGACCAGAGACACGCAGGGGAGGAATTGGGGCTGCCACGCATGCATGGGCCACCCCCGGGAAGGGCTGTGCCTGGATGGGGTGATTTTGGACGCTGCCTGCAGAGCGGTGAGGCTGTGCCCCAAGGACACTGTGGTGCAGAAGGAGTGAGTGCCAATGCCAGAGCTCACCCGCTACAGCATTCCCTGTTAGCACGGCTCCTCTCCAAGGAACTTCATTACAGGACCACTTTTCAACTGCCTCAAAGAGTTGTAGTCAATGGCTCAATGTCCAGTTGGCGACCAGTGGCGAGTGGAGTTCCTCAGGGGTCGGTACTGGGACCGGTGCTATTTAACATCTTTGTCGGCAACATGGACAGTGGGATTGAGTGCACCCTCAGCAAGTTTGCCGATGACACCAAGCTGTGTGGTGCAGTCAACACGCTGGAGGGAAGGGATGCCATCCAGAGGGACCTGGGCAGGCTTGAGAGGTGGGCACGTGCCAACCTCATGAAGTTCAACAATATCCAAGTGCAAGGTCCTGCACCTGGGTCAGGGCAATCCCATGCACAAATCCAGGCTGGGCGGAGAATGGATGGAGAGCAGCCCTGAGGAGAAGCACTTGGGGGTGTTGGTGGGTGAGAAGCTCAAGATAAGCCGGCAATGTGCGCTGGCAGCCCAGAAAGTCCCCCTCATCCCGGGCTGCATCCCCAGCAGCGTGGCCAGCAGGGCCAGGGAGGGGATTCTGCCCCTCTGCTCCGCTCTGGGGAGACCCCCCTGCAGTGCTGCCTCCAGCGCTGGGGACACCAACAGCAGAAGGACATGGACCTGTTGGAGCGGGGCCAGAGGAGGCCATGGAGATGATGGGAGGCCTGGAGCCCCTCTGCTGTGAGGCCAGGCTGGGAGAGATGGGGGGGTTCAGCCTGGAGAAGAGAAGGCTCCAGGGAGACCTCAGAGCCCCTTCCAGTGCCTCAAGGGGCTCCAGGAAAGCTGGGGAGGGACTCTGGATCAGGGAGCAGAGCCATAGGATGAGGGGGAACGGTTTTAAAGTGAAAGAGGGGAGATTTAGATGAGATGTTAGGAAGAAATTGTTGCCTGTGAGGGTGGTGAGACCCTGGCCCAGGTTGCCCAGAGCAGCTGTGGCTGCCCCATCCCTGGAGGTGTTCAAGGCCAGGTTGGACGGGGCTTGGAGCAACCTGGTCTAGTGGGAGGTGTCCCTGTCCACGGCAGGGGGTTGGAACGAGATGATCTTTAAGGTCCCTTCCAACCCAAACCTTTGTATGATTCTATGATTCACAATAAATTGTTTTTTCAGATATCGTATGACTTTCCCTAGCAGCGATAATCAATCTTTACTGTCACAAACATAGTCTATAACATAGTTACTTGATTCAAAATATATCTGAAGAAATTCCAGTAAAGCTGAGGGAAAAACTCTGGATGAAGGTGTTGCAAAGAGCCCAAGTCTTCTTCAAATTGGGAACATCCATCCATGCAAGAGGCCTGCGGGCACCCTGGCAAAGTGAGCACGCCCGGCTGGTCCCCCTGGCTCCTGGGCAGCACCGGGCTCTCCTGCGCCTCCCCACTAAATCCAGGCCCCCGGTTTCCTGGTCCCGCAGATCCACCCTGGCCGGCACATCACGGAGCCTGGCTGCTAGCAGAGGTTATCTGCCCTGTGAAATAACGGGTCCCCAGGGGAGCATCAGGCAAGAAATATTGATCCCATTAATTATACCTATTTCCTCAGGCAGGTCCTCGGGGGAAGCATGCGAGGTAGTGCTGGGAGATTACAAAACAGCCTCAATAATTGAAAGAAGCTCCACAATTAAGTTTGATGCCACTCATTTAGATCAGCTCTGTTTCCCAAGTTAACCCCACGCGATGCTCTTTGCTCTCGCTGCTCACTTCTGAGACTCACAAACGCGAAAGCTCTCGCACCAACCTGAATGCGACGACACGAACAGCCTGTGCAAGGTTTTGTAAATACTCATTATCTTTGGGGGTACCGATGCACTGACGAAGACATGCGGCATGCGGTGTTAGTACTCCTCCGTGGATGCTCCAGCTGGCAGCCGTGCTTCAGCCCGGTGCCTGCTCAGCCCCCGAGCGATGGTCATACGGGGTGGTGGGCATTGGGTGAAGCTCTCCTCTTCTCCTCGGGTGGATGGGCTTCATCCAGAGATGGATGGGAGCTGCTGGAGCTGTGGGAGCCTGGGGGAGCTTGCGTGGCAGCGGCAGCGCCACCGGCAGAGAAAGCTCCCTCCTGCCTTCCCTTCCCCCCGCTTGCTCCTCTCCAAACAACTGGAACCCACCAATTTCCACTTCCCAGCCTCAGCAACCCTCCCGTTGGGTATAAGTAATAACCAGACCCCAATTTATGCTTAGGAACGTGCTCAGAGCAGTATCAACGCCTGTTATTTATTGCCCAGTGCTTGTGTGTCAGGCACTTAACGGCTTTTTTTTGAGGTCTCAGGAGTCTGATGGATTTTTACCCTGGCATCTTTATTTTCTGCTAAATGAGCCCTCAATGATGCCTGTTTTTCACCCACTGGAGCTGATCCATGCTCGGAGCAGGGCTGCGGGGACGGTGCGGAGCAGGGCCGGCAGCTCGGGCTTCACAGCGCTAAGCTGGAGTGTTTGAGGATCTCTTTGGCTGGAATGTTTTCTTCAATGTGTGTGATATTCAAAAGTAGTTTTAGTATTTTGAAGAATACACGCTGGACAGTTTGAATGTAAAGTCTTCACCAGCAGTGCAGTTCTGAGGAAAGCCATCCAGATTCCTTCAGACCCTGGGATGTGAGGGCCAAAATAAATAACTAAAAATAACAAATAACTGAAAATCATGTTAAAAACCATGACAGAACAGTACCCAAGGCATGGGCACCATCTTGACACTTTCCACTTCCAATAGTTATTCCTATATACTATCTCCATGCTCAAAACTGGTGGATATTAAGTAAGTCCTGAATTTAGATGACAAGAGCTGGCACGGGATGCCCCCAGTGATCACATACTGGTCAACTTTCCCACTCTTCCTAAATGATTTTGGAAGAATCATTGACTTTTGGCAGCGTTGAGACACCGGGAGAAACCCGCTCCGGCAAACGTATGGCCAAAGCCGCGTTAATTCAGGAAGGAGACCCTGCACTGCCCCTTCCTCTGTAGCTCTGAAGTGGGGCTTTTGCCCGAAGGCAGAGGTGGGCTGGGGGTGCTCGGCACCCTGGGCAAGGCGGGGGGGATGAACGCTCTGGATCAGGAAACACAACTGTTAGGAACAAATCTCCATGGCGGGAAGGAGCCGTGGTGCAGGGATGGCGAGAAAGGCGCCTTGGCCAGTCCATCCAGGTGGAGAGAGGACGGCTCGGAGGGGAGAACGAACTACGCTCATTATTTCAACAGGGATTTCAAGTATAAACAGCATCCCTGTTCCTTTTCACTGTACACCATCTGTCTTGATGTAATCGCCACAAAGAAAGGATTAGCATCTTGGTTTCAAGTACTGATCATTTTAGCATCTACTATCTGGGAGCTGGCAAGTGATCTGCATCCTCTGAGTCAGCCCGATGGCACCCGGATGAGTTCCTGCTCCCCCATCCTACACAAGAGCAGAAAAACTATCAAGCCAGGGCAGCGCTAACGAGGTCTGCAGCAGGTTTCAGACGAGGGATGTCTCCTGGCCGCTCCGCCTTGGACCGCGGAGGCCGGGCAGGAGGAGAAGGGCAGCTCCCACTGCTCGTCGCCTGCGAGAGGGGTGACTTGCATCTCTGTATTTTGCATTTTCTGCTGCGGCAAAGATCTTGGGCAATGCTGGCACGCTCGCGTGCCCAAAGCAGGCGCTCGCACAAAGGAGATGCAGAGACAGCCGTAGGGCTGCAGGCGGCTATAAGGTAGTTACAGAACCATGGATTTGCAGCCCAGTTTCCAACGGAAGAGCATTTTATGGGAGCAGAGAGAAGGCAGAGCGGTCTATCATGCAAACGAAGAGCCGTATGCAATAGTCTGACACACAGAAAACTTTGGGGTTTATCTACAAACTAAATAAGCGTTTGTTATCTAGAGCAATAAGTATCTGTTTACAGTGTCAGTAATTTCTCCCTCCTACTCCAGTGCAAACTCGGTGCCTGCAGAGCAGAATAGATGGCCCCGACCAGATCCCTTTATTACTTTCCCCGAGTTTCTGTCTGGAAAGTGCCAGGGAGGAACTTATTAAACACAGGACATTTGGAAACAAAGCCCAGTAGGAGCAGTCGCGTTAGATAAATGAGTAGTTATCTACCATTTAGCTTTCTGACATGCAATATATGTCTGCCTAGATTATTTCAGACAGTAATTTTACAGATCTGACCATTATCCGTAAATTTACCCAGATGAGAAAACTCTATTTAGTGTCTTGGATTCCAGCAGCCGTGGCTAACGGGCTCCTAAGCAGCTGCTCACTTCTTCCATAGGCACCCGGCCCATGGGAGACGACCCCGAGACGGGGTCTGGGATCTCCCTTCAACCTCCACCACCCCCAGCACTGCGGGGTCCCCCTGTCCCCGCTTAGAGACACCCGCCCCGGTGACAGGCGGTCCCTCCTCCCGGGCACCCCGGGGCGAGCGGCCGCGGGAGGTCGGTGAGCAAAGCTGAGCTCTCGGCGGGTCAAGCCCCGTTTTTGTAAAACACCGGCGTTGATGGAGCCGGGCTAAAAAGCTGCACGGAAGATCCCAGCTTTGGGAAAAAATGTTGCCTTAGCAACTAATTGCCAGGCTGCTTTTGCAGAGAAGGCGGCTGCATTTATGCGCAGCTTAACTTCGTTGCTGCCGCAAAGACGGAACGCGATTTACAGGGAAATGATAGATATCCAGATATTTTCCACTGGACCATGCGCAGCCTGAAGGTCATGGCTCCCGGCAAGGGGATGGCCGCTCCCGAGGTGGTGGCTGGTGGACGTGCTGCTGGTGGACATGCTGCTGGTGGACGTGCTGCTGGTGGACATGCTGCTGGTGGACGTGCTGCTGGTAGACGTGCTGCTGGTAGATGTGCTGCTGGTGGACGTGCTGCTGGTGGACATGCTGCTGGTGGACATGCTGCTGGTGGACGTGCTGCTGGTGGAC
>VFFE01006928.1:0-63283 GCA_008921705.1 Burhinus oedicnemus
CAACAGCCCCGCGCCCTGCCCGCACGCAGCCTTCTGCCGGCGGCGTGCGGCCCCGCGGCGCGGCAGGGCCCGGCACCGACATGGCGGCGGGGGGCGGCCCTCACGCACTCACTCACTCACTCTTGTTAACGGACTTGAGCGCGCGGGCGAAGTCGCCGTTCTGGCCGCAGCGGTTCACCTCGCTCCACAGCGCCGCCGCCGACCCCGCGCCGCCCGCCGCCGCCGCCGACCCCGCCGCCATCTTGGAACCGGGAGGAGAAACACGTCGGGAAGGCGGAGCGGCGGCGGCGGCTGCCCCGGAAGCGGAAGGGCCGCGCGCGCCGGCCGCCACGTCGCGCCCTTCCAACAGCCCGGCCCCTCGCACCGCCATGGGCCCGCCCGCCTCTGCCCCTAGCACCGCCATCGCCCGGCCTTCTCCCTAAGAAGCGCCTGACGGGTAGGCATGGCGGGGAGGGGGGGAGAGGGAAGATGGTGGCGTCCGCCTGCTGAGCTGATGCGCCGTAATTTTCTTCGTTACCCTCAAACTTTTACACGCGACATTGCGAGTTTGGTTTGATTTAATGAAAAAAAGGCGTGCAGCTCTAGCGCCTCGGTTATTGCCAAATTACTCAGCTCCACTTCTCTTCTACTGTTTTACCTGAAGAGTGGGGGTTTTGTTAGCATTTTAACCACCTTTTTTTCCCCCTCTCCGGATAAATAAAAAAATCAACAGATAGGACCGAAGTGAGTGTGCGTGGGGAGGGGGAGGGGAGTGATTGCCCCCCCAAAAAAGGATTTTCCACCAATTCCCATTACTTCTGCTAAAAGACTACCGTCAGTCATCAGTTTTCAAATTTCAGCAATGTCATGAATGATGACAAATATTAAAAAGGCTGGGGTTTTTTTAATAAAAATTGTAAATATGTCAGAGGGTGAAGGTGGCTATCACTTTGTATAATAATACCAACATATCAGAATTTGGACTTCAAACACAAACTGAAGATAGACTGCAGATGTGAGATACAACAGCAAAGCCAGCTGAGTGCAACCAGCACAGCGCTGGACGATTGAGCCTCTTTTTATAGAGTAGTTCAAGGCAAATGACACAAATGCTCACTCTGAAGGGTAATCTGGTGACATCTCTTCAACAGGAACAACCACCACATTAAAGAAAAAAACAATACTTTAAACAAAACACTTTTTTATTAGAGTATTTTTGATTAAACATACTGAACTGAAGATTGCTATTTAAAATTTTTATCATCTGAAGTTTTTCCATCTAGCAGGATGGTAACGCTATCTCAGTGCGTACTATGTGGAAGGATCATACCTCTCAAGTGTCTAGCTCATAAATCAAAGCAATACTGCACATACCCGGTGTGTAAGCAAAAGAAAGTGACGCTGTAATGCAATTAACATACAAAAAAAGCACTGCCAATACGTAACATGGTCAGCTCTATGGCCAGTGATCCAGAGCATAGCATCACATTGAGAAGTAGGCTTAGCAGCACAGGAATGAAAAAGAAAACAGTTCCTGACCACAAAAAAGAAGTTGGTAACAGATTCAGGAGATTTGTACAAGTCCTAAGCATTCCTCCTTCGTAAGAACTGCTAAGGACTGCAAATTTAGCCACTGGTTTGGGAGATTTTCCGAACCATCCGTTGTGCTGGGGACAGGGATGCAGCAGTCTCCCTGCAAAAGGCGATGAAATGAGTGATTCTACAGCCCTCACGCACCCCCGAATGCCACCATCACAGGCAGTCTGGTGAAGCACTCACCTATGGCTGAAAGACCATCTGCTATAGACTGGCTTCTGCACGAGGGTCCTGAAACCTATTTGTTCCTCTACCAGCACGGATAAAATTGAGCTCTTACTTTACACACAGAACGACATTTAACAAAGCAGCGCCTGTAGGTAGCTACACCCCAGCTGCCCCTTCCTGCTGGTATCAGTTCCTTGTGCATATTGTGTAAGTAACTACCATTACTATCAGACTTGAAATATTCAAGCTTTATACTTGTTTACATCTGCGCACAAATACTACAGCTAAGACTTGCAATTCTCTGCCTTTTCAACACTTCTCCACTGTTAAACAAAACCTAAGCGATCATCAGCTTTTAATTACGCACAGTAGGTTTCCTAGACTTTTTTTTTTTAAGATTTGAACAAAAATATAGTTTAGAAGTGTGTTTGATCAAGTGTATCACTGCATGTGGTACAACTGGCACTCATCAGCTATCTTGTGATGGAATGTCTAATAGCAGATTTCTTTAAATGAAAAATCCAGACAATTGAGAGGTATGCAGAAAACATCTTAAATATTTGAAGCTACATGTGCAATCTTACAGAACACAAGCTACAGTTACAGACATATCATTAAATCTTATTAACCGATAGTGCATAAGAACTTAAAAACAGTCAGTGAAATCAGTTCAGCCAGTGACTTCCAAAAAAGTCATGCCTCAACTGCATTGTGTGAAGGGGGGAGAGGGGGGAATCATTCTTAGGCAAGTTTAACACAAAGTTTTAATCTACATTTGAAAAGCTGTTTTATTATATATATATATATATACACTATGTATAAAATAAATTAAAAAGGGGAAGGAAGAAATATATGCTTCAAATTAACGCAGACCAGTATTTTCATAAATGAACATTTCACCATCTTTGTGGTAAAAAGTTGACATAAAAGTTCAAAACCGTACAATACTTATAAAGAGTTCAAAAGATATTTTTTTAAAAAATGGAATTTAAACATCATTTTCCCTTCCCTTACAATACACTTTAGTTTTGTATGTCCTAGCATCAATACATTTACAGAGTATTTGAATGTCACATCCATGCAAGAATTTATAACGAAGCAGGTAAAAGTGCTAGCGGTGTTAAAATTTAGGACTTCTCCCAAGTAACTCTACCTGCTCCTCAGCCTTCTCCTGAAATGAAGGCTATCAACATTCATCACCCAGTTTGAGGTATGGGCAGAAGAAAAATCTGCAACTGGTAGTCCCCGCCCTGCCTTGCCTCTGCTAAAACATAGCAACAATCTATTGATCTGGTAATTGACAATAGTGGTGCACAATCTCTTACCTCAGTTCAGCTTGTACATAATTTATGAAATATAGTATTAATGCTTAACCATGAAAACAAACAAACAAACAAAAAAACCCAAAAACCAACCAAACCCCAAAAACTAAAAAATCCCCCAACTTTAAATCTTCTTTGAAACCACGTTTAAATGTTCTTGTTCCAGATTTAAAGCTTCACAAAAACACCGGACAGAAGGATGACAATTTTAAACCAAGAGAGCACCTAAAAACATACCATAGGTAAAAATTAAATCAATCATCTCTCCACTTCATAAAAATGTAGAAACCCTGTCAGCAACAGTAGTACACTCAGAACAAACAAGGTGAAAAGGAGCATCTAGAATACTCAAGAGGCTTGCTACACTACTTCTCTTTATTGCCCATTCTCTCATTTGTATGGATGGCCACTGCATGACAAGATGCCTGGGATAGTTCTCTTATCTTCGTTTCACCACTGCTGCCAGCTGAAGTCATCATTGCTGCCAAAGACCAAGAAAAATCCTAGGATTGTGGCGAAGATGACTGTATTCCCCGTAAGAACAAGTGCACACGCACCCCAGTAAATCTGCGAACAAGGGGAATTTAGTTAGACATGTTTTGAACCAAATATGGACAAGACAAAAGGTGGCATCCTAATGTCACATTACAAAGTTCAGCAACAGGTCCATGAGGCAAGAAGGTTGTATCTCATTATTTGTGGTTATGCCAAGAAGGCTGGCTTTACCCGAAATGACTCAACCAATCCACAGTTAGCCAAGCAGCACTGCAAGTTTCTTCTGGCCCCATTCAAAGCGCTGGCTAGCAGGCACAGCTGTTTTGCTGTAACATCCAAAAATAGTAAAGTAAGGCTAGGCAACAGCATCGAACACATCTGCAGCCCAGCTGTACTTGCTAACCATGCTATGCTAACCATGCTATAAGACTTTTTTAAACAGACATTTAAGGACACACGTCTTCAAAATGCCAGCAGATATCCCAGTAACAAAAAAGGAGGTGAATGTTTTCCAAGGAGAGTAAGTGGATTATTCAAAGAGTGTGAGGCATTCAAACCGACCGTCTGAGCTGTTTTTGCCTAAAGAGATTTTAGGAAAGTGCACTCCATGTTTTCTGATGTAGTAGTGCTCCCTCAAATTCACACAAACAAGGTCATCTTTTAAAGGATTTTAGTGAAAAGCCATATACTGGGAAAGATGTAATGACAACTCAGAAATTTAAAACATAACACCAATATCATTTACAGTGTGTGCAAAAATGCATTGTTTATTCATGCTTCTTTAGCCCAACTATTCCACAAATTGCTTCAAAGTATTCTATACACTTTTGTACTTGGTTACTTGCCTATTAAGTTTTCACACTATTTTCTGTCTTGTTTTCTCTGCATTGCATATAGGCTGTTAGGATTTTTATTCCATGATCACGTGAAGCAATTGGCAATCATGACATTCTGCCATGTTTCCGTTTCTAGTATTAGTTTTTCTTGCCAAGAAAATTCTTATTCTGTTTCCATTGCAAGCATCTTAAGAACATATTTATAAAACTTGCTTAGTGCATGAGAGCTTTATCTTCAGTAAAAAAACATAAAGAACAAAGTTTTCTAGAAAAAAAAAAATCATAGACTCATAGATGGAAATATTACTAACCAGTTCTGCTCTCGCAAACACTATCGGCAGCCCAAATGCTGAGACAACAATGCCTGTTGTAAGAAATATTGCTAGCTCCTTGCAGGCATTACTTGTAGCATCTGTGTCATCTACCAATCTTCTTGCTATGCAGTATGGAATAGGAGAAAGGATGTAAAAAAATAGAACAAACAGTGGCCAGTACTGGCTGAAAAAGAAAGGAGAAGAAAAGTTAACTTTAACTTGATTTAATTCCTGTTCTTCCTAAAATCAATGCAAAGCATTTTCCCCATGCAGCATCCCCATTCGGGAAAGATAGACACAAGCCCAGAGAAAGCAAATCCTTTGCTTTGGAACAAGCTGACATGAATCCAACAGACTGTCTTTGTGAGCGGCTTCCGCTGACCTCAACAGCAGCAGCAGAGAGCACACTAACAGGATATTCATAAAGCAAGATTTCACTTAGCCAGCCTAAATCTAATGCCACCTCACAAGATGAGCTTAACTCTCAAGTTTAACCTGTCAGCTTTACTTAAGAATTGCAGCGGTTGTAGAGCCCTCATGTCGTTTTGCCTGTAAGCTTTCAGTGTGCATACATGGAACAGAATGTTGTTCTCCGCCAATACTCGGGACACTGAGACTTCTCCCCCCGCTTAAATCTGAATGCAACTAACAAAAACCTACAAAAATTACACCATAATATTTGGCAATATTTTCTTTTATTCCTTGCACCTCTCCAGACTAGGTTTCTCAGACACACCAGTGCAGCTGCACATTGTTTCAGTAAAGTTTTATTGCATTGTTTGAAGGGTGACTGCATAATGACCTCCTTCCTAAGGGTTTGTGTCGCCAGCCCTGGTTTTATAACAAAAGAAAGCTGGCATAAGAAAGCTAGTCATACACATAGAAAACTGCAATTCACAACCACTAACAAGGACTACGAACAGGATATTTGATATTTATTTAACATGAAATAAGTCGATTTAAAAGATTTCCTGTAAAGTCAGCATTCACCTGCAAAAGGTCTAAGCCACAGGCCTGACTTCCTGAACTATTGGTCTATTGCTTGTGTCTCCTGGAAGCGAAGAGCCAGGAACCGGCAGACCGACAGCAGGACCGATAGCAGCTGCGGTTATCCCAGACACTGCCGCCTTACCAAGTGCGGTACCCAGCCAAGGGCCCACCCGACGGTCACCGACAGCCCGGCTACCACTAAGTGGCCAGAGAAAACGCAAACGCTTCCCTGATAACAGACACTTGTTATCTACTTCAGGAGACGCTATCTGCTGACCAGCCGCGGAGGGACAGTATTAGAGACACGTTAGGACAGTGCATTCTGTAGCTGTCTGCAGCCAGGCCTGGTAATTCAACTTTTGTTGCCTTCACGTTTATGGTGAATTAACTCCTGGACGGTCTTTTTTCCCCGCCCCAATCTTTTGAAGTAAAAACCAAAACAAAACAAAACACCAAAAAAAAAAACCCAAAACCAAACCCCCTCCTGCACAGAGGACTTGTCAGTCCCTGGGTGTGGAAGCCAAACCCTTCCGCAGTTACGGACACGCCAGAAGACGGGACAAACGGGAGGAGAGTGCACGTTACTTGTACTGGGGCAGGGCGCATCCCAGCATCAGGAACATCAGGCCGACGGCTCCCCCGAAGGACAGGCTGATCAGGGCTGCAACAGAGCACACGCCGCACCGGGTGAGGGCTGCGCACCCCGTACCAACGCGTAACGGGGCCGCGGCTCTGCCGCCACGAGTGCCCGGGGCGGGCGGCCCGGCCGCGCCACTCTCCCCCCGCTGAAGCAGCGCCCACCCCTTCCAACCCCGGGCCGCCCCGCTCCTCCCTCCGGGCAGCGGGCGGCAGAGAGCAGCCCCGGCCCCTTCCCCGCCCCGCCCCCACCGCTCCCTGCGAGAGCCCCTCCGCGGGGGTGCGGCCCCACCGGCGGAGGCCGTGGAGGCTCCGGGGCCGCCCCCGCCCCGGCCGCCGGGCGCTGCGCGGCCCACCGGAGGGAGCAGGCGGGCGCCCCGCCGCCGTTACCATGGCAGCCGCTCCGCGCCTCCGCCCCCTCCGCCCCGCGCGTACCTTTGATGCCGGCCATGGCGCCGCCCGTCCCGCGAGCCGCACCGGCGGAGGGGCGCGGGCCGGGAAGCGGAACTGGTGCCGCCGGCAGCCGCTTCCGGCCGGGGAGCGCGCAGGCGCCGAGCGCGCTCCCCCGCGCCCGCTCCCGCTCCCAGCACGTGACGCGTCCCACGTGGGTGCGCGCGTGAAGGGCCCACGGCGCCAGGTCCGCCCCCTGCCCGGAGCGCGGGAAGCAAGGGACCCTCCCGGCGCGCGCCGCTACCTCGTCTCCCATTGGGCCCGCT
This sequence comes from Burhinus oedicnemus, assembly GCA_008921705.1. NCBI lineage: Eukaryota > Metazoa > Chordata > Aves > Charadriiformes > Burhinidae > Burhinus > Burhinus oedicnemus. Next base: position 7,053 of record VFFE01006928.1, read on the forward strand.
GGCTGCTGGGGCGGGGCTTCAGGGCGGTGCGCGTGCTCCTCTTCAGGCCCCGCCCCTTCCGGCAGGAGCAGCCAACGAGAGCCGCCGCGCGCGGACGAGAGGGCTGACTCACCTTAGGGCTGTCATGGCGGCGGGCGCGCTCCTCCTGCTCCTGCTCTGCGCTGCCGCCGGCCCCGCGCAGGGCTGGGACCAGCCGGGTGAGATCCGGGGGGCTGGGTGCGCCACCGCGAGGCCCTCGGCTGCCTCTTCCGCCTCTCCTGTCACCATGGTGGTGGCGGCGGGACGGAGGTTCTCACGCCTGAGCGCTGCGCAGCGCAGCGCTGCCGGGTTAGCGACGGCCTGTGACGGGGGAGGGGGCGGGCCGTGGCCTGCGCCAGGAAGGTTCTGCGGTTTGGGCTCCCTTTAAATCGGCTCGTGCCGCAGTGATGATTCCGCAGTGGGGTCTATGGTGGCTATGTTGCTCTGAGAGGAATAACCCAGAGCCCCTTCCGAAGGAAGTGGGAAACGCTGCCATGTTCCTTCTCGGCGTGTCTGATGCTTCTTAAAGCCTCACTTCTTGAAGAAGCACGCTGTTGTGTCCTTTCTATTGTCAGCCTTTTTTCCTGAAAGGAAGCCCTTGTGGCTAAGGGGAACGCATCTTGGTAAACGTTGGCCTTTTTGCTACATGTTTCAGGGAGGGTTCTGCTGAAGGAGGTACAGGCGCTCACTCTCCACAGAGGTCAATACACGACATCCCGGCGGACAGCTGCAGTCCCTCAGTTACAGTGCACGGGAGGTACTGCTGGATGTTCCCATGTCCCTGAGGTTGTTCAGTGTTACAACAAAGGTTGGGATGGCTATGATGTACAGGTAACTGTTTAAAACTTGTTAAACATTTAATGAAATCATCTTCCCCAGACTTGGTAACTTCTGAAAGAAAAAAGAGTAGCGGGCTAGGGTGTCAGTTCAATTTGCTTTTTGCTAGAGGGCCTTTGACAGCTAAAGCTTAATCTAAGTACTTTTCGGGTTTGAATTTTCTAGAACTACTGTAGTTATAGCTTTGAAATATCCATGAAAGCTGAAATGTAAAAACACTGCATAATAGAGCTTCATTGGTTTTAGTTAAAATGTTGCTCGAGTTTATAAAATCAAGGTTTTCTTAACCCTTGAGGATGCTCTTGCTTTGGTATTGCTGCATGGATTTCCAATTTTTACAGTAGAAAGGGCTATAATATTTGCATCACTTCAGCTCTGCCTTTTAAAAACTAAAATTCAGACTTCTGTGACTTCCTCTTGCATGTTAGTTCTTCAGTCAGATATTTCAATAGACAGATATGTATTCATATTTTGTTAGCTATTACCCAGGCTTCTGCCAACAGATTAACCAGGAAGCTGCAGATAATGGTTAAAGCTAATACAGTATTGTAGGAGTAAAGTCAAATTTGAATTGGCAGCTGAGAATGCTGTCCTGAATGATTAATTTAGAAGTTACTCTTTTTTTCATTCAAAGTATGTGTCACTTGCAGTTAGAGGTGATACCTAAGTTCAGATACTTCAAGGAAATATGAGACCGAGGATTCTGCATACGTTCAGCTGCAGAATCACAATAATTGTTAAGTGTTGCATATGAATGGCTAATGATATCTGTCCCAATTTCTTTTGATTTCTGTGTGGACACAAATGGAATCACGTACACTGGATTTGAGGCTTCCATATTATATTTTTGTAGCTGCCATCCAGTTTACATGGACAGGAATTTATTAAGTAACTGTTGCACAGGTACAGGTTATTTTTAGAAGTATTCCTATACCTAAAGAAGGAATACTTGAAAAACCTGTTCAGCGTAGAAAACCAAAATCTTCCAGAGTTGTAACTCTTCTGTGTTCTGAAAGATCAGATTATTTTTTTTAACTTTCAGAATTTTAAAAAACATTCTTGGTTAATTTCAAATTCCTAGTCCTTTTCAAAATAAAAGTGCTCAGAAATTTCTTACCCTGTGGCCTTTTACATGATTTGTTAGCAATTACAGCTTTATTTCAGAGTATATTTGGGGAAGTAGACAGGTATTTTTGTCTCTGGAACAGCAGGTTTTACTTTGTGTTGTGTTTATTTTTTCAGTGGCAGTGCAAAGCAGACTTGGAAAATAGCTACCGTTTTGGACAAATCGAAGTGAGCTGTGAAGGCTACGATTATCCGAATGATCCTTACATCTTAAGAGGCTCCTGTAGTTTGTTGTTCAGGCTGGAGCTGACTGAGGAAGGTGAAAGGAAAGTGAAGAATTCTGGAAGCTTTGGCTCTGGCTATTACCAGTCAAGGAAGGATTCTTCTGATTCTGGTGCTGGAGCAGTTGTTATAATTGTTCTTCTGGCTCTTGCTTTTGGAGTATACAAGCTCTTCCTCAGTAACCAGCAGCCTCAGCAGAGTTTTGGTGGCAGTGATGGATTCACTAGTCCCTTCTGGCAGAGTCAGCAGGCACCTCCTCCTCCTGGTTTTAAGTCCAGCTTCACAGGTACGGCTCTGAGCCATTTATAGTACTCAAAAGAGCAAGCAGGATCGTACTATTTTATCTTCAATAAGTGCGGGTGGGATAGACTTAAAACCAATACATTGGCAGTTGACTACTGAATTAGCTGCAGAGCCTGCAGCCAGCTTTGCTTTCTGTTTGGTATTCAAAAGTGAAAATAAGAACTTGGTTTCTCACAGGCTTTCAGGGCAGGCTGTGCAGCAGGCTGCCCTTTGAACCTTTGAAAATCCTTCTCCCCATGCTCTGCAAGCATTTTTTTCATACTCTGTCAAATATGAGGATTGTGACAGGGAAGAATAATTTTCATAAGTGATGTGGAAGAGAGAATAGTCTCATGCAGGCAGAAACAAACTCATGCCAAAGAAGCACTTTGAAACTTTACAGAAGGGTCTTTCAGCTGTTAGGCTGTCAGATCCCTGATTTCATTCACAAAACAGTTGGAGTTGAGTATCATGTACCAGTCCTCTGTTTAACAGGTGGTCCAGTGCAGGCCCAGTGGTTGAAAGGTTTGGTTCCCAGAGCAGAGAACGGTATCTGTGAAATATCACCAGAGGTGCAGCACCCAAGTCTCATGTGGCCCCTTTCATCTGAAGTTGGAAATTGTATAAGCAGTAACAAGGCTGCTGCTAGGAAAAGATGCACTTTTTCTTTTCTGAGAAAACTGGTGAGTTTTGTCACTTAATAAATAGTCAGCCTTAGATGGTCAGGGAAATAAGCATTATTCATCTGGTGTCTAACCAACTTGTTTAACCCTATGAACATGTGAGATGCTCACAGCACTGGAACTCAAATCATATTCTGACAAGTTGTATCATCTCCATCTTTTTTTTTTTTTTTTGTGAGATAGAGAAGGGGTCGAAAGCTTATATTGTAGTAATGCTTGTTAATGCTTTCTTGGTTTGCTCAAGCCACTCGGCCAACAGAGGGTGCCAGTATAACTCTTCTGGGTACCCTTGTGCAGTGCATGTGCAGCAGAAACTTTCCGATGTTCCTGCAGCAGAAAATCAAAGGGGTTCTGCTTCTGTATTACTAGTGGCTTTACAAATTGATTTCCATGTAGTTATTTCAGACTTCAGACTGTCTATGCTGTGTGTGCATCTGTGACCTTGTGTGAGCATGCCACTTGCCACTGGCATTGTTGTGGTAGTTACTAAGAGTCCTGGTCATAAGACAGGGCTCTGTCATACTGGGCACGGGCAAAAACAGAATGAAGAGTTACCTTCTGTATTTTCTGTCCTGTTTTTTGTCAATTAATTGCACCAATGCATTTTTCATTTCAAGAGTCTGAAATCTACGAGGGGTAGGGGCTTGAAAATATGCTTTCTTGGTGATTACTGAAAATTGATATACTTAAAATGCGCACTGGAGCCATAAATATAAGGCTTAAGTTATAGCATTTTTAATAACGAGCGTCAATGATTTCTCCTTAGATTTCAAGGAGAAATCTAACACCATCTCACAAGATGAGCTTAACTCTTAAGTTTAACCTGTCAGCTTTACTTAAGAGTTGCAGAGATACCTTTGTAGAGCCGTCATGCCATTTTGCCCGTAAGCTTTCAGTGCATGTACATAGAACAGATTATTGTTCCCAGGCAATACTCAGCAGCCATGGGGTGCTAGATTTTGGCAGCAGAGCAAAAGCGCATCTCTGAGTGTGTATGTCCATGTGTTTCAAGTATATATTAGTCTTTGAAAATCTGGACGGTAATGAAAAGCAATGTTGTTCACTTATTGCTGTTAATATTTAATTTGCCTCATTTTAAATCCCCTTAACATGCAGAATGCATCCTGTGAAACTCGTTTAGCTAGCCTATCTTAATAAAATTCTACTTTTCTTCTGTTAGTGGTTTGACATGATCCTTAATGTTTACTTTAGATATTTCAACAAAAAGTGACTCAGTTCTCTGAGTCAGTGTTCAGCCGTGGTGCTTTTGAATAAATGAATAGGTTTGTCTCCCTGATGAACTTCGTTTTTACAGTAAATTAAGTACTATTTTTTGTTCCAAATCAGCATAGTTTAATGTGTGTATCATCCCAATGAGAGTTTATCTTTCTCCCAATGCATTCAAAGTTAAATTCAACATCAAATCCAGCTTAGACTTAAACTGATTATTTAAATTTTTTTTTTATCTTCCATGACTTCAAGCAATCCACACCAGTTTGAAGACAAATCAGGCCCTATATAACTTTTACATACAAAATCTCTGGTCTGCTTCTTTAGGTGGACATATTTCAGGGTGACTGTAATATTCTCTTCAGTCCTTGCTTTTTATACTTCCTTATGTGTTAAACCTGTGGTTAAGCTTATTCTTGCATGTTTGTTTTTCTCTAGACCAGACAATGATTCTACTTTGGTTTTGCATCTTCTCTTTTTATTTCTAAATGGAAGACATTTGGTTCTGAGTCAGAACCTCATGTTATGCAGGTCACATGTAAAAAATCTGTGACTCTTTCCCCCACCCCCAACTCACTTAATATGCTTGCAGTTTCATCAAGGTATTTGTCAAGCTTGGTGACTCATGCATAATAAAAACTTTGCAATGTGATTACAGTTAGCCTGTCTTTTGATAACAAATACCAGACTAGGATTACCAGAAACAATACAGAGTAAAGTTAGCCATTAGACTGAGCCACTGTTACTCAAAATGTGCAGCTGTTCTGAGTGATATTAGAAGCAGTGTGTCTTAGTGGTTAGTTCACTGTTTGGTCTTATGTACTTGATTTTTGTTCCTGCTTCTGCTTCTGGCCTGCTGCGTGACCTTGAGCAGATTATTCTTTCTTCATTTCCTTTTCTATTTTTCAGTCTAACTTGTCTGATTATAAATCTGCAGGCGGGGTCTCTTTGCCGTCTTTTGCAAACATCAGGGCTGTGAGATTGAGTGGAAGCTAATTTTTAATACAAAACTCCTTACGTTAGTGTTCATTTCAATGTTTTTTCTGGCTTTCCAAACTGTGAGGCGTTTCAAGTGAAGCTTGATCAAGGTTCTACTGAACTCAGGAGTTTATTGTCTAATTTTCCATTCTGTTTAACAGGGGAGAGTCTTGTTGCAACAGCTGGCCTGAGGATTAGGTGCCACTAACTGATATGTTTTACATTTTCATTTTAAGAAGGCAACAGCTTTGGGACTCATTCCAGTCATGAAACCAATTCAGGACCAGGATTTTGGACTGGATTAGGAGCAGGAGGCTTGCTAGGATACTTGGCTGGCAGTCACAGGTAAAATATGCATGCTATCAGATTTTACCTACTTAAGCTTTCAGGGGCTATGCCGTATAATATGTTTACATTGTTTCTAAGCTTTCATGCCTGTGTGGTTCAAGCTATGAAATCCTACCTCCAGAACAATTTTGAGAAGCAATCTATAGCTCCAGCAGCAGAGACATTTTAAACATGTTTCTGGGGAAGAAGAATTGAGAGGACTGAAGTACTTCATTCTGCTTTGGCTGATTACTCTAACCTGGCATAATGGCCTGCAAATTTAAAAAGAGAATTTAAACATCCATCTGCAGACTGCCTTAAAACACAGATAATAATTTTAAGCATAAAACCATCTGTAGATAGGTCTCTTGTACCAGTGTCAACTTTCCTAAAAATCAATCTGGATGGCAGCTGCTCTTCCATGATATTCAGTGTGGTCAGATTAAACAGCCTTTAATCTATAGTCTCCTAATGGCCTGTGTATGGAAATCCACAAGGTGTGGTTTTCCTAAGGATTTGCAGGTCATATGTAAGTTGCATTTTGCAAAAACATAACACAGCTTTCAAACATAACAGACAAAACATAACAGCATTCAAAAGCAGTTTCAATGCTGGAGTAACCATCTGCTGGTCATATTTGCTAAACACTTTTAAACATTGAAAATGCATCATTTACAGATAAACAGTTTAAAGGGAGCAATTGCTGCTGCTTTAGTCTTCGCTCCAGGTATTTGGCTCCTGCAGGCAATCTTTAGAACCCAAGCAGTTTCCTCTATTTCTTGAATAATTGCATGTGTATCAAGTCTAATCCTGTAGGAATGCAGTAGTATAACAGATTAAATGTAAACACATACGTGTTTTTTATATTGAAAGTTTGGGAGTAAGATCTTGTGGACAGGAGTGTGTTAAAGCATCTTCCTCCATTGTAAAGTTGGGATTTTTTTTTTCGTAATGACAGAAGCCTTATCAGGATGGGTTGTTTATTAAGGAAGTAAAAACTTCAGACCTAAGAGAATTTCCAAATTGTCCAATGTGCAGTCTTGATTTCATAGAGTCAAGTAAGGTGAAACTGGGACGGTGATGCCATCAACAGTAGAAATTGTCTATAAATTCACTTTGAGTAGAGCTTTAGAGGTCATATCTTGGATTCAATGATCTTAAAGGTCTTTTCCAACCAAACTGATTCTATGATCTTCTTTTGTTATATTAACCCTGCTAAGAATTCTTAAAAGGTATGTGTTAAAGGGTTTATTGGCTTGATATTTCTTAAGTCTTAAATACATGACCCTTGTGTTTAAGCGTTGTGTATGTATTAGCTACATACAGGTTGGTTCCTTGAGTTCCACACAAACCGCCCATTTCAGTAGCCACCTCTTATTGTTCAAGATTAGAGGCCTAACTGAATATTAAGTCCAAATACATGAACAAGCTTCCTAAATTTGGCTTCTTTTCTTTAAAAGCACTTTGGTCCACTTTTTTTTTTTCCTTCAGTCATTTGAAATGATGTGCCTGAAAATGCTGGTGCCAAAAAGTGTGCGGTAGCTGTTCATAAATTTCAACAGCAGGAAATTCCATATCCGTAGAAGCAAGTAATTTAAATTAGTGAGTCAAAGGTCATGATACGTTAATCTTACTGATTCAGCCTTTTCAAAATAGTTAACAGAACAGAGGGGTGTTTTCTTTTGTCTTACATGGCTGGGACATAGGTGTTGCCAAAATGCCTTTAAGCTTCAGATGTCAAATCTACTTTCTTGTCTGACAGAATCTAAGGTCAGAATTTCAGAGGGAAAAATTTCCTCACTTAAAATTGTTAGAATTGCTTATCCTTTAATCTCCTTTTGGGAGTCTACAGAGGTTATTGTGGCAACACTGGATGTCCTTGCTCTGAACATGTTAATTACATTAAGTAGGGAGACTTCCAGCTTTGAAATAACTGCCTGCTTACAGTTTTTTGCTCAGAGATGCAGTCACCTTGTTTGGAATGGTAACTTAATTTTTCATAAGGTGACTAATGAAGCCTTCTACTCTGTTTCTCATCAGAGCACAGCCACGTTCCCCATACTACAGTATGTGGACAGATCCTACAGCGGCACCTCCAATGAATGGGCAGTCAAGCAATTCCACACAAGGTAGCAGTTCAGGAACAAGAACTGCTTCTGGTAAGGCAAAGGACCTTTTAATCTCCTGAAGCTCAAGAGACTGACCTATCAAAAGTACGCAGATGTTAGTTAAGGTTCAGCAAGTATTCTTTGTTTTATTTTAGTGATTGGTACAGGTGGGCATGTAACAGCGTCCCTTATTTCTGTTTCCTATGGAAGCAGGGCGGCATTGTGGCACATGAAACTCCTCACAGGTCTACAATGGGCATGGCACCACCAGCACTGGGTTTGTCTTCATCTGCAAGGTGCATTAGTTTAAGGCTTTCCCCTTTGGTGTGCACCACATGTGCCCTTCTCTAACAAGCATGTACAAACATGATTTCTTTGTAGAAAGCAGGTTGTCTAATCTGCAAGAATAGAATCTTTTTCAGGCCAGTCAGCCCACAGTTGCTTGCTGTTGTACTTTATGAGAATATGTTTATCTTATCTTGTTTACCACCTTTAGCCTTATTAGAACTAGAGAGCCCAGTGGAAAGGCTGTGGTGGAGCTGATGTTTTTTTTTGTCTTTGCAGGCTTTGGGGGCACAAAACGAAGATGAAATCCTTGACATTATTACATCTGAGTGATTGAACTAAACCTTTCTGTGTGCTAGCACTTTTTTTTATTAGGCTTCAGAAGTGGATATGAAAAGAGATGTGAAGAACTAGGCGAAGAAATCCTCTCTTTCCCTGTGGAAATGTGGACTCTCACTCTCGTTTAGGGTATTACAGGTGCTGGAACATCCACTACAAGGTACAAATAAACTCATCCAAGTTAAGAAGAATGATGTTACAGTGCCTGTGTATCTGTACTTGAGGGATTATGGCAATTGTAGCCTTACCAGGTTTTCAAAGCAAGTGACTTACTCGTGTTCTGGGCTTAATTTCAATTAATTCAGAATTTCTGAGATTTTCTTTTTCTTGGTGGTCCTGCATCTGAAAGGCCTAGTGTGTAATCCACTTGATATTTAAAGGGTGTTGCTCTTTGAAGCTACTTTTGTTTGTCTTTGTAAAATTCATGTGAATATTACTGTAAGTGCAATCAGCTTCTCGGATGGGTGTTGGGGGTTTTTCCTTAGTGGAAAAGAACAATACTAGAGAGACAGAGTAAGATAAATATAATGTTTGTATCTGTGCTATGTGACTATTGGAGCCAGAACTTGCATATTCCAGGACACTCTGTGCTTTAGAGTTTATCCAAGTGGCTGTGGCAACCTGGGGGACTTTCTGTATAAATTATAGGGGGGGGGGGACGGGACCTGAAATGAGACGAGATGGTCCCTCTCTAATTTGGACCTTTTCCTGGAAGACTGAGGTCATTTAAATTCAGGTGGCTACAGATACTTTGCCCACATTGAGGCTTCAGACTTCTCTTTCTATGGTGGATGTTAGCAACGCTATGAAAACTTCTGTTGTGAACTGGCTTATATCTCAGCCCTTGTCTGTCCTGCTAGACGACCTGTCCAGGACACAGTAAACCAAAGGTGCTTATTGCAAATGGGAAGGGGGCGTTCTTAATCCAAAGCTGGTAGTATCTCTAGAACATAGCAGGCCTTGAGACTAACCAAAGAAAAGAAATTGAATGTCTTGTGGGATGCAAACTTTCCGAAATGTACTTTTTCAAAACAAAGTGCTGTCAAAGAGTGGGAAGCAGAGGGGCCTTGCTTTGTTCGATGGTGGTATTTTGGGGCTTTGAAAAGTGTCTCATAGTTCTAGTGTGATTGACTGTGCCCTGAGAGAGGTATTGCTGAAAAAAACCAGAAATTTCTCAGGATTGGCGGGGGGGTGGAGAAGAAGAGTGAAAAATGGGCTGCTTGACCACCAGGTCCTCTCCAGAGGCTATCCTAATACAGCTTAGAAGCGCGTGTGTGTGTGCGCACAGCTCTTCTGTACTGGCAGCAGTCTGAGAAACATAGCTTTCATCCATGTGAAAATACTGTGTCTGGGAATTGATGTAAACTATTACAGTGAAAGCAAAGTAACGTTTTGCTGATACAAGGTGCGTCTCCACAAGGAGATTTAGCAGGTATGATTAGTCTAGGAAAGTGACTTCAGCGTTACTCGTCAAAAAGCAGCTATGTCCATTCATGAGTACAGAAATAATTGGCTCAAATGATAATGCCGGAGTTCAGTGTCTGGCTTAAGCAACAAAAAAAAAAACCCGTAGAAATCTTTAGGTTGTCGACAGAAGCTACAAAAAGTGTGGAGTGTGCACTGAAAATGTGAAAATCTTGATAAAATTGGTAACTTGAGGATAAAATAGCAGTTTGCTGCTCAGAGCTGCTTGAGGATTAGGGGGAAAATATCCTCATTAACAGCCTGCTCTATCAACCTAGAAAGCAGGGAGATGTCAACGACATTACTGTTGGCCTATTAGAAAGTTTACCTTTTATGAGGAAAAGTATATGATAAATTTTTCTTTTTGACAAAGTATAGCAAAATAATGTATTTTAAATGTGGAGTTTTTACTTATTTCTAAGTGTATTCAGGTTGAAACTTGTCACAGTCAATACTGTCTTTGCCAACTAATTGCATAACAATGAAACTGGAATTTTGCTAACTGTGTAGTTTGAAGCTGAAGCTTGCTCTCAAATTATGATGTATTATGAAATGTTTTAGATAATGTTTTCATTTGTATTTATAGTTTCTGCATGAAATGCGTTTTGATGCATAAACCTGATGAATTACCATAGTTTCTGAATCTGTTTGTAGGGTATTTTTGCCCTTCCCTTTGATAAAGTAGTGAAATAAATCAATAAGGAGTATTTCTGTCTTTAAAGCACTCTCTTGAGGCCTGCAGGGATGGCGCTGTCTGTTTTTTCAGGGTTGGCTGCGTCTCGTCATCAACTTCCTGGATGGTGTAATAACATCCTTTGCCCCCAGACACAGAGCTGGTAACCTGTGTATTGTTTCAACAAAATAAAATAACTCTATTCCCAATATTGTTTTATTGATTGGATTTTCAATAACAAAATATTGAACCATGTAAGGAAATGAAGGATTTATTGTAAATCAAGGTTTCGCATCGTGAGTCAGCAGAAAAGCTCCATTATGTTGGTGAGTTCCCAGTTTTACAAGGTGATTAGGTGAACCTTTGGAAAGAAGTTGGAATCACTGCTGCTGTTCCTGGTTGTGGATATAGCAGAACTCTACCCTGGCACAGCAGCTGACAGATCTGCTTCTTATACTGAGAATGTGTCACTGCTGAACAGAGACACAGCCTACAGAGAGAGGCAGTTCAACTTCTTGTCAGTAGTAATGTAAGGTTAAACAGACGCCTGCAAATTCTGGTATGGAAGCTTTTTTGGTCAAAGGTTAAGTATGTTGGTGAGGCTCCTGAATGAAAAGAACTTGTGGAAGGCAGCTTGGAGCTCATACTTGTGAGAGACCTTGAGCCTCCTTCCTGAACATCTGCTCTGAAAGTCCTGGTCTTCCTTCTGCTCCTGGACAGGGTTTTGGCAGCATCTTCACACAACTTCATAGTTGCAAGGCATATGTAAATGCTAAACTGTTAAACGCCGTTGTAGGATAACTACTTGGCGCCTGGGACTAGATCTGCTCATACTGACATGGCTTCCATCCTCACGCAAAGCTAAAGCTCATTACAGCAATGAAAGTCCTGGTTTTACAGCTGACTTCCCCTGAAGCATGTGATGAAAGAAAAAAGATGCAGAGAGATAAGCTTTCTCTATGCCACTCTGTCTTGTGACTCAACTCCCAGGTCAGATCTTGGCTTGTTCTGCAAACTGTCATACTATACAGCTTGCTCTTTTCCCTGGGTGCAAGGTGTGTGTTAGACTTATCAGCAAGGTGAGATGGTATGTTGTTTTTTTAAAAAATAAAAATCTTCTAGCATCATCACTTTACATCATTATGTTCCAAAAGGGAAATTAAGCCAGGTGGAATGACTTCCAGCAATAAGAGTTGTTGCACAGAGAAATTGCTGGAATAAAGTAGCAAGTAATGCTGGCCTGCATAGCCATCTAAAAGCTGAAAATGCAGTATTTGTACGCAGACTGTCTACTTAGCACCAATTACAAATGTTGTATTTTTTTCCCACCTTAGCAAAACAAATTAGTATTAGTTCTTAATATTTTTGGAGTACCTATCAGCCAGTGATTCTGGTACTGAAGTAGCCTAGCTGCCTCCAAACTAAAGTATATGAGCAAACCCACAAAAATAAATTTAAAAACAAACAAAAAAACAACCTGTCATGGAGATGCAGTCTGTACCAACAGACAATGCTCTTGTCTCATGTTGTGTGTAATGAAACATGTTGTCAGGTCCCTTGTTCTCCCATACCTATTGGGGCAGTTCAGGGTGAAGTACTGCTTGGGAGAGGCTGCATATCCCTCAGCCTTTTTTGCTGAAACCTTCCTCTGCAGCCGATTCTCTTGCTTTTCCAATATCATGTCTGAGAACAGTAGTTTTCACTTTCTGACATCTCCTTTTCTGTTGCAGCTGTTTTGCCGGTGCTAATGAAAATAGCAGATTCCCTTTTTGGCCTGTATTTCTTATCTCGCACTGTAGTTCTCTCTGCTCCTGCTGAGTGTCAATGTTTCTTCAGTGAGGAAGTGACAAGCACGTGCGAGAAGTACATTGAGCTGGGAATGGCTGGAGAAGATTGAGATGAAGTCAAGGGAGCAAACTGTCAGACTGAATTGACCTTTGTGGGCAGCACATCTACGAAAAGAACTTCTTTCAGCTTTCTGTCAGAGAAGGATTTTTGCCAAGGGTACAGTATTGGTGGCTGGAGCAGATTAAGAACCAGTGAACTGGCAGCATGGTGAAGAACATCCTCTCTGTCCTGCCTTAGGAATGATGAAGGCTTGTACTAGTATAACCAGGAAGCTGGCCTAGGATGTGCTAGCTCAGCCACTCCACAGACATGCCATTGCAAATCCTGTAGGCAGATGTATGTCTAAAGGTATCAGATCATAGAATCATAGATCATAGAATCATTTAGGTTGGAAAGGACCTTTAAGATCATCGAGTCTGACCATTGACCCTACTCTACCAGGTCTGCCACTAAACCGTGTCTCTAACTATGCTTCTGAAAATGCCACAGTGCTAGTGCCAAGCACAAGAAAGGGGTCTTGGCCCTGCATCCATGTTTCTTTCCCACTGCAGCGTGTCTTGGAATGAACTGAGAAGGCCACAAATGGAAAGGGTAGCAAGTTTACACCTGCACCAGCCAAAGCCAGGCTTGGAGGTGGAGCCTTTGCCCCAGTGTGTCCTGTCTGCTTGCTCTTCTTACGCAGCAGCAGGAAATACTAGGCAGCTCTAATAGCAATTGTATCAAGGTTGTTGTACTGGGCTCGAAAGTTTCATCCTGCGTTCCTAAAGAAGTCCTACGGGCAATTGTAAGTGTTATTTATTGATACCTTTTGCTCTGAGGACAATCTTTGCCATAGCCTAATTCAGTTTTCAAGCTATCCGCTGTGAAGTTTGGTGGAGACAAATCACCGTCTGCTTAAGTTCTCTGAGTTACCGCACAGGGAATTTTTGCTTGTTTACTGGATTTGCCTTGACTTCCCTCACACTGAGATTCTTGTGCAGTCTTTGCTCTACGACTGTATTTGCATGTTGTTGTACAGGATCCTCTGAGACCTGGCCTTCAGATCGTAGCCCTGAAATCAGGGCCCCTGCTAGCCATCTTCTATAGGCCTCCTGTGCCCTTGTAATCAGCGTGTGGGGATGTATTTATTGAGGCAGCGCTGGGATTACCAGCAATCCAAAATACCTTTGCTGCTTCTCAGTAATGGGAGTTACTCATCTCCCAGTCAACTCCTGTAGGTGTTTTCATGTCATTTAGCAGCTGTGGATGCATCACATCTGCTTTAATGGAGAGAAAGCAATTGTGGTTGAGGGAAAAAAGTTAAAAAAAAAAAAGATGTAATGAATGTTGAGGTGGAACAACTTTGCAGAGCTGACCTTCACACTGGGAATACTTTATCAGTATTCTTTTTTCCAGGAGGAGGAGCACTTTATTATTGCTGTGGATTTGAATAATACCACCAGTGATTTCTGCACCACTCCAGCAAGAGTAGGAGACTAAGAACTGTTGGTGTTCAATAAAGTCAGACCTGTTTGGGGTTGATCTGTGCTGTTTCTGAAACTGAAGTCAAAGTCAAGCTCAACATAGGCTGAAACAGCTCAGAAAGTTGTTCCCATCTTTGCTTTTGAGTCAAGGAGATCCTGTTCAGCATGAACTGTCATGTGCTGCTGACACCTACTGTCAGCAGTGAAGTGCCATTTTCCTTAGGTAGGCAGATCCCATGTCCTCATCCTGACTTAGAAAACCAGCCAGGCTCCTGGGGTCACAGTGCAATTTGATTCTCTCTTGGCAAGCTTGGCTGGTTCTACATGCTCTCCTTCATAACAGGTGGAAGGATTTATTTCCTTTTTAACAAGGAGCTGGGAAGTAGGCTGTAACTAAGTGAATGTGTATAGAGCTGAAACAGTGCAAACGTAAGTGATGAGAGGAAGACCACACTCAAGTCATCCAGTTTCACACAAGATACTAATGCATTCCCTTTAGCTCAACTGCTGCGACTGCTAAAGAGAACTTAGGGTTTGGACATTTGGGGGATTTTACATTGCAAAGCTGCTTTGGGCATGACTGAGAAACAGAACTTTCTGCAGCAGCTGAGAGAGAAACACAACATGAACCATTTCCAACAGCATTCAAACTCAGAAGAGCAGGGGAGAGCAAGGAGCCCTAGGCAGGAACCAGTGAGTGTTTCTAGCCTGAACGTGCTACCAAGGCATCTGTTCCTCTCCAGTCTTTGTTTGCTCAAGCACCTGAGAGTCCTCGTGGAGTGCTACCACTTAGCCTCGACTTGGCGGACCTCCAAGCTGTGGTGAGGGAAGATTGTATTTAATGACCTTTGGACAGCACGTCGGGAGAGGCTCAGAAAGACAGCTGAGCTACAGGAATGTTTCATGCCCTGGAATCACAAATGAAGCAAGGGCAGGGAACGGTCAGCAACCGTTGAAAAACGATGTAGGATGCTCTGGTGAAGCCAGTCGACATACTGGAGGATGTCCCTGTGCTCTGTGCACGCTAAAGGAGCTGCATCCCCTAGTCTGCACGTGGCTTATGAGAGCGCTGTATACATTCAGCTGTCGGGTCAGGCTGGCCCTGCCATTCTCTTCCTCTCCTCCCAAATATATGGCCTAACCATACATTTTCACAATCTTGCCAGCTCAGAGATACGTGCACCTCAAAATACAGGCCCTCTGGTTTATGAAATTCCTCACTGCAGCACACTGTAAGAGCCAAAACCAAAGATGAGATGGAAAGGATTAGGAGATTTCTCAGGAAGATAAACACATCAGTGACTGAGCCGTTATGTGACTCAAAAATCTCAAAGGCTCAAAAATCCCTAGATCTTGAATTCCAGAAGCAGAAGGTGTTGATGGCCTCTATCAGAGTTGGGGTACTGGGGTAGATGGAGCTTTCCTCCAAGGCAGTATCACAGCCTTTACCTCCTTATATGCGAGGAGTCTCCTGGCACGGCCTCCTAGTACAGAAAGATAATGCTAGCTGAAAAGTGCTTTTCCCAGTATAGTTTACTGAAATTCTGCAAACAGCATGCCTGTAATTGCACTAGAGCTTTTGCTGGTGTAGGTGGAAGAAGATAAGAGTATGGGTATTTTGCATTCCTGTCCCAATATACGTTCTTGGCAGAAAATTTAAACATAGACCAAACTTAATAATAAAGTTACAATAGCTGGCAGCCCCTCATTCAGCATTTATTTCTGTTAGAATAATAAAAATTTACCCTTACTGCATTCAGACACCTTCGTACTTTGCAGACAAGACTGCTAAATGAGTGTTAGTTTTTCAAAGTGCCGCACGAGGGCAGGTAACATTATTACCTGCCTTTCCAGGAAAGTTTGTGCATGAAACATTGATGTTAAGATTTTGATGATGAAATAAAATCCACATTCTTCCATCTCAGTAAGTGGCCTGATTTTCCACTGAAATCAGGAGAAAAGGCATAGTCGGCATTTTAGACAACTATGCCATGTTTACTGAGCATCTTAAATAAACAAAGCGCTAATTACTAAATACTTAGTTTGTGTTTCAAGAGATGGAGCTATAGTCTGTGCTGTATTACAGCATGTGCTATATTACAGCGGTCACGTAACGTCTAGATATACAGCAGATAGATCTTAAGATCTCATAGATCTTAACAAATAAAATCTCGGTGCACTAGTCTGCGTTTCCAGCTGAGATGGGGATGTTGCAGGAGGTTCATCTAGCCATAGCACTCTACTTTTATAAGCCAGGTCAGAACTGTGGGGAGAAGAAATATCTTTTATTAGCATGAAATGGAGCTTGAATTTTGCTTTTTCTTCAGTGTTCTTCTTCAATAAGCTTTTTTGGCTTATTTTTCCCTAACAACTTACCATGCTACTGAAGCCCCCTGAGTTCAGATGACAACTGCATCTGTCCCAGAGGAGGTCTCCGAGCGGGCTGGCTGGCTGGCAAGGGGAGAGTTAACAGGACTGGCATGATTTTCCTGTCCTGCCGTAGTGCCTCAGGGCCCCAGCCCAGACTGGGAGAGGAAACCGATCGTACTGGGCACTGCATCCCCCCAGTAAGACACAATCTCCGTCCTGCTGGGCCCCCAGACAAAAGGCTGAGGCAGGGATCACCCTGCAGGGATGGGTGGGATGCGGGGATGCGGTTTTTCCGGTTCCTTTCTTACCTTGTGGGCAGAGTT
This sequence comes from Burhinus oedicnemus, assembly GCA_008921705.1. Taxonomy (NCBI): domain Eukaryota; kingdom Metazoa; phylum Chordata; class Aves; order Charadriiformes; family Burhinidae; genus Burhinus; species Burhinus oedicnemus. The sequence goes on from VFFE01006928.1 coordinate 23,628, forward strand.
CTGTTAGTCCCAGATGAGCTGCAGAGATACGCGAAAGAAAGGAGTGAAAAGGGACACATTCGTAACCGGGGTTTGAGACTGAACTGCCCGTCTAGGTCAATCGGTGAAGCGGCAGCTGTTACCGAGGGCTATCAGTATGGGGCTGCTTTTTTTTTTCCCCCCTGGCTTCCTATTAAAAAAAAAAAGACAATGGAAAAGACATTTTCCCTGCACAGAGCATTGAATTTTCCATAGTTAAAAGAAATGTTAGGCCTCGCATAAATCTGGGCATTAGCCAGTATTGTACTGGTGTGGCTGCATCAGTGAAACCTTTCTTGAAACTGTGCTGCAACCCCACAGCTTACCCTGGGAACAGAAAGGCAAAAAACGCCCTCGGGGGCTTTGTCCAGCCGGTAACTGGGTGTCCTGCCCTGAGCGGCTTTCCCAGCACGGAAAGCCACAGCATCACCAGGAGTTTAGCATTTGGAAAAGCCTGTAAAACTCCAGGGAAGTGTGCAGAGAGTGTACTTGGGAAAATGCTCATACACTTCACTGATTCTTAGGGATTATTTCAGGCTGGTGAAACGATGTTTCTGTTGACTGAACAATTACTGGAGGCGAACTGGAAAGGACACATAGTTTATATGTTTATTTAGGCGATGTTTTCATTTTTTCGCCTGATACAGTTGCGCTGGTGCAAAGAACAAAAGCTGGAGAGCAGGGCTGGAGCGAACAGTGCCTTGCTACGATGAGATCGCGTCCTCATGAATTCTGGGAAAAAACCTGTGCCCTGAAGCAAGTGGCAAAGATGCTTGTACTACATCTAACGCTGGATGTTTCAGTCTTACCACATGATTTAGGGTACCCTCCCCTCACTACTGTCCGATGTCTGACCTCTTTTGTCCCTGGTACTGGAAAGGCACAGCTCTTCCAGAGCCTCAGACTCAGGGTTAAATATTGCCTGGTTGTCAGAAGGTGACCTCGTGCTGCAGCAGGTACAAGAGGAGGCAGCGTCTCCTGTGCTGGGGAAGATGCGGTGAAGACTCGGTGAAGGAGGGAATGGAGGAAGAGAGCGTGCAATTAAAGATGGGATGAACACCCCGAATGGGTTTGGCTGAGGAACATTTCCAAGCGAGCAGGCACAGGATGCCTGGTGAGAAGCTGGAGCGAGGGTATTGTGGGTTAAACCCAGAGGTGTTTAGGAAAGTTAGGGAGAATTTCTGGACCTGAGGTGAATAAACCAGACTCTTCCCAGCAGTAGGGTTATTGAGAGCAGACGTGCAGCATGGATTTTGACTTCCTGGGAGTGAAGGGGAAACTAAGGCAGAGGACCCATGGTCAGCTCAGCCCCTCCGCACAACCGTGTATTCTTTCTAAGCAGTGCCTTCCTTCTCCCTTGTTCTTCCTCTTGCCCAGTAATTTCCCATTACATCCTCTCTCCTCCCCACATGATCCCTGTCGCTGTCAATCAGCCAGTGGCAAAGAGCAGAGGGCTGTTTCTTAAGAAACAACTGCTCCCCCAGAGAACTGTTGCCAAACACCAGGCACCGGTTCCCTGCCCTGCTATCGCCCAAGACAAAAGATGTACCGCTCCAAATCCAGTTGCACCAGCGCAAACTCCTCTGCTCCCGTGGGAGAAAGGCTTTCAAAAACAGTTTTACGTGTTGCAGCTGCACCTCTGCTTAGGCTGTGGCACTGTAACTCCAACACTACCCTCCCCTCCAACCAGTTACTCGGGCAACTCTATTTGTCTGGTTTAGAAGCCAGGAATGGCTGCAGAGGATTAGGTGCTACGTGCCGAGCCCTGACACCCGGCTGCACGGCTTCCAGCTGCAAACTGGAGAGCAGGTTTTCCACAGCACGCGGTACCTACCGGCTCTCCCTTCCGCGGCCTTTGAAATCATTTGGAAACCCAACCGCATAAATGGGAGCCGCGTAAAGTCTGACGGCACAAAATTAACCGTTCGGAGCATCTTGAAAGGAACGGGATTTGAGAGGATGTCTTTGTGCCAGGTTCGTGCTTTGAGTCAGATGGCTGTGGTGGGTTAGGTCTGGCAGCGGCAGCCTGAACGCCGGATTTACTGCTTGGTAAATCATGGCCACAGCGGTCGGTAACAGGCGTATGTTAGCAGCCGAAAGACGTTTTGAAAAGGCTGTGTAAAAATCAGTAGAAAAGCCTGATTGCTTGTAGAGAAATGCCCTGTGAGTAGAAAAATTACTTTCAGTGAGCACTTATCTGAAGAGTCTTTGCCTTATTCGAGCATGATACGTTGTACTGTATGAAATTACGGCTTTGCTGAAGTTTGCCCCGTCACAGTACCTGCTGCTATCCAAGCAGGTAGCAAAACCATAACAAAAGCGGTCTACACTGTGTGCTTTTCTGCAAGAGCAAAGAACGAGTAGCTAAGTCTGGATAACCATCTGTAAACTGGTATTCCCACAAACTGACCGTGCTTTACACTCATTTTTAGGCAGAAGAGCTAACGTGGCATTTCCACTGACCCTTTGAGGTGGGATAAGCCGGCACTGCTGGCCAAAGAGGACTTTTTTGGAGGCATGGTTTTAATAGGTTTTTTTACTGATCCTGTTCACCACACAGGTGTAGAAACCTTCATGTCGGAAGGAGGGAGGAGATGCCATGGTGGAATGGCTATGAGTCAGAGAATTTTACTGACTATTTGAAAAAAGTTAATTTATTCAGTTCCTGTCATCAGGAGACCTGCATATCCTGAAAGCTGTAGAAAGAGCTGTTTCAAAAGGATTAAAGCCAGAATTTCTGAAGTGCAAGTGATGCTGCATAGGGCTTGAAATTTTGGCCCGGTCTGGCCTTCAAACACGAGATTCGTTATAAGGAACAAATGACGCACAACAAAACAAATGGAGACCTTTTTTACCCCAGGCAGCAATGCTTTTTCTCCACTAGCACCAAAAGAGCGTCCTCTCAGAGCACAATGCTGCAAAGTGCATAGATCGTGTGATGCTCTGAATAGCTTCTTAGAAGTTCATTAGAGCCCACATTGTATTTTTAAAGCAAGTGCTCGTAGGGTCTATTTTCCTGGCAGTGAAGTAATTAATATTTAAGTTTTTTAGAACACTGGAACCATAAACACATTTTTACAGCATTAACATAGACAGTTACAGCAAATTGGCGTACTTGCAGAGTACAAAAGTTGAGAAATCTGGTCAGACTGGTTTCTGAAAGGCGAAAGAGATCTCTGTTGAAGTGATAAACATTAAAATACTATTAAGATAACATTAATAGTGGTGCTTTCAGAAAAGCCTAAGCATTTTGGTCACTCAAAAAAAACCCTCAAACAGCAGAGGAGGAAAACCAGACAGTGAAAAAAAAAAGCTTCCAGGGAATGAACCTAAAAGGGCACTTATGTCAAATCCAATGTGAAATTATACACAAAGGAAAGAACCTAAGTTCCCTTAGGAACCTCGAGTCGTCTAAAATGCTTTAACAGTTATAAATGCAGCGCCTTTATTTTCATAACAGATGGATGTTAATACTGAAGTATGCTTTCTATTACAAACCCAGTTTCAACTCCCTGCTCCCCAGCTGATCCAGAATGGAAATAATCCATCTTAGCATTAACGTCAAGTTTCTTGTTTTGGCAGAAGTTTTTATTTACTATTGCATTTTTTTGCAGACATTACAGGCTTTGATGTGGATCATTTCTCTCAGGATACATATTCACTGCAGAATTATCTACATTCAAGCTGCTCGAAAGCATCCTGACCACAAAATAATTGCTGTAGCCACTTCCGTGTGCCGCTAAGATTTCTTGGGGTGCACATGTGGGATTTTTTGGAAAGCACTGGAGAACTAACAGCACTTCACTGCTGGTGCAGCTAAGGAGTGGTGTAACTTGAGCTTTAACCTATAAATCTGATGGGACAGCCACTAGAGTTAAGGGGGGGTTGCGAATGGCTCAGACTTGACTTAGGGGCAATGTTCAACTTAGAGCTCAAAGGAGCTTTTCTCCGGGGAACTGCATCTTTCGTGTTGGGCTGGGGTAAGGAGAGCATCGAGCAAAGAGCTGTCTGCGAATAAGGCGAGTTCTTCAGGAAGAGAGGTAGGCAACCACCACGTCAAAACCACTTACGGAAGCTGGACTAAAAGTTGGGTTAGATTTTTCGGAGCCAAGTAGTCTGAGCCAGTCGCATCCGCATCTTTTGGAAAGGCAAAGCTCTGATGTGAGTCTGGCCTGCCATGCGCTCATGTTTCTCTGCCTGAAGAGCAGCTCAGCGCTGCAGCCCATGTTCATACCCGAGCGCGGCTGTGGTGGTCCAGGCACCCCACTCCAAACCAGGGGAAATTATCCTCAGAGCGGGAGAAAAGGCACATGGAGGTTGCATGAGCAAGATGCTTTGGCAAGGAACCTAAGGTTAAGATTTTAGGGCAACCTCTTTCAAATAAATCCATAACATAACATATATAAATACATATATGTATATATATATAAATAAATCCGTAACATAACATACCTGTTTTACAGATTTCCTCTGCTGGATGATGAAAATGACAGGCAAGCAGACACAGGGATTGGAGAAAGGAGCTTGCCCTTGGGAACCAGAAATACATAAGTAGTAGTAGGGCCAATTGGGAAGATTTGCGAGCATGGTTGGCATTTCTGTAACTGCTAATGAGAGAGTATTTAAAAAAAAATTAATTATACAATGAAGAAACTCTTCTAGAAATGTAAAAGGCATTTAAAAATTTTTCTAAAGAGGTGGGAAACATCAAAACTCCTTTAAAATGAATTAGAAAATGAAGCCTTATTGAAAGAAGGTTAGGTTCTTAGGTTATTTATGTGCTTTGCTAAGTTTCACTCAGAAGCTTTCTGAAAGCTAGAAGTGCAACGTCACAGTCAAAAAAGCACTGAAGTGGTGCAAGAGTCCACTTTTATACTTTCCTGAAAAAAAACCTTCCAGCATAAACCCCAAATCACCACGGGTCTTCATCAGACACTGAAAAAAAGATCATAGAATCATAGAATGGTTAGAGTTGGAAGGGACCTTAAAGACCATCTAGTTCCAAGTCCCCTGCCATGGGCAGGGACACCTCCCACTAGACCTGGTTGCTCAAAGCCCCATCCAACCTGGCCTTGAACACTTCCAGGGATGGGGCAGCCACAGCTTCCCTGGGCAACCTGTTCCAGTGTGTCACCACTCTCAGAGTAAACAATTTCTTCCTGAGATCTAATCTAAATCTACCCTCTTCCAGTTTAAAACCGTTACCCCTTGTTCTGTCAATACACTCCCTGATAAAGGGTCCGTCCCCATCTTTCCTGTAGGTCCCCTTACTGGAAGGCTGCCATGACGTCTCCTTGGAGCCTTCTCTTCTCCAGGCTCAACAACCCCAACTCAGCCAACTGAGTGAAGAGGAGCCAACTCGTGACCGGGCAGTGGTGGTGTGTTACACCGAAGGGTAATGGCACGTGGCTGCGGCAGGCGCATTGGCAAGGAGGGTGGCAAGGCTGGCCACCCCAACCAACCCTCTGCTGTGCTGGCCGGGAAGGGTATTACTCACCATCCCACCTCGGGGAGCGTCCTAAAACCTCAGCGTTTGTCTAAATATCGGTTTAAATAAATTGATGTGGGTCTGGATTCTGACACAGACAGATGCGAGCACCTCTGGAGGAGTCACCAGGCTCCCCGTCCGGTACTCGCAGCCTGACCCCAGCACCCGTGCTGTTCGATTAAATTAAATACTGTACCGTTGCTTTGAAGCCGAACTCCTCTGCCCTGCCTTAAAGCCCGCGGGGCATTGGTTCAATCAGCCCAGGGAAGTAAACGCCGTATGAAATCCCTCAGCCATCTGGGGGAGAAGGTTCAAAATGTTCCACAACTTGAAATGCGGCCCAGGAGTATTGGCACTGATCGGGCTCAGCTGAGCCGAAGCTCCTGTTGGGATACAGACAAAACAGGAACGGATCAGGGATGCTTGTTAGATACCCCATTTCAATATCCGACAATGTATCTTTACGCTCCTCCAGCAATTCCTGACGTAGTTTACATCAGGAAACTACGTCAATTGGAGTAATTCTCCAGTTATTTTTTGTACCTAGGAAAAACCCCATTTGCTTTCCCTGATTTCGGAGAAGTTTCGGCTTTGCCAGCTGGGGGGGGGCTGCCCCGGTCTCTGCGGCCGCTCCCGGTGGCACAGCAAAGCTGGCTTTGACCATGGCCCGATGAAACAAGAGCAGGGTTTTTTTTGCAGCCTCCCAGTGATGTCGCCTCATTAGCTCAGCTCCTGCTGAAAGGTTTGCGATTTACAAATCGGCTCAACCTGAAGAATTTCAGGCCCAAGGTGACTTTTCGGGTACCGATGCCGAGGAGCTGCGCCAGCCCCCAAGAGCAGGAAGAACCGCTAGGAAGAGTTTGGGTTCCTCACGTAGGATCGGAATTCGTGGCCCACCCAGCCAGGACCGGCCACCGTCGCTGCTGCGCTCCCCGTTGTGGGGACCTGCCACAGCAATGGCGCGGCAGCTGGGCTCCCCAACGGCGACCGGTTGGGGGCTTTTTCCCTAGTTTCGGAACAAGGAGGAATCGCTACGGGGGTTTGGGGTCCTTGAGGCGCTTTACATTTCACGGGCAACGTGGATCACGCTCGGTTGCCTGGCCCGTGCCACCGTGCGGCGGGTCGGTGGAGCTCTACCCCCGCCCCCCCCCCCCCCCCGGCCGCGAGGGCGGGGCTGCAGCCGCGCTGGAACTCGCTTTCCCGGCGCGCTGCGCGGCCCGGCGGGCCGCGGGGCTGCTTGGGGCCTGCAGGCCGGCGGGCGGCGGGCGGGCCGGGGGCGGTGCGGGGAGGGCCGCTTTGTGTGGGCAGGCAGAAAATGGCCGCATGCCTGGCAGGGAGGGCGGGCGGCGGCGGGGGCACGGCCCGGCTCCCCCAGCCGCCTCCCCCGGCGGATGTGCGCCGGGCCGCGGGGGGGAGCGGCGGCCGGGCCGGGCCGCCCCCTTTTGTTGGCGGCCTTGGGCCCGGCGGGGTCTCTCGGGCAGCCGGCAGCCGGGCGGGGGCCCTCGGCGGGGCCCGGCGGCCTCAGCACCCACCGGCGGGCGCCTGCGCCGCCCCCGGTGTCTGACATGGCGGGCCTCCGGGAGCGGGTGGGTCCCGGCGCCCCCCGTGAGAGCGGGCAGCGCTGCGGCCCGGGCCGGGCCCTGCGGGACCGGGGACGTGGGACACCGCTGTCAGTTTCACCCCCCCGCCCGCCCTCCACGCGGTGGGATCCTGCACCACACGTAGCCCTTTGGGGAGGGGGACGGGACCTCCCGCCCGCCCCCCGAGGCCGAGCGGGGTCTCTGGTGGTGGGGAATCGTCTCGCCTCAGGTTCTGCCTCCCGCGGCCCCAGTGCCCCAGCAAAAGGGTTTAATCCTCTGGTGTTACCTGGGGGGCTGCTTGGACAGCACAAAGCAGGGGAGGCTTTTGCGGAACTCGGGTGCTCACAGGTGTTCCTTTTCTGTTCCAACAGAATTAGTGCCATGGCAACCCAAGTGCTGGGACAGTCTGGTGGGAACAGCCTCTTTCCTGGCAGTGCTAATATTGGTATGGCGTTGTCCAATGACATGTATGACTTGCACGACCTTTCTAAAGCTGAGCTGGCAGCTCCTCAGCTCATTATGTTGGCAAATGTGGCCTTGACGGGAGAAGTTAATGGCAACTGCTGTGATTACCTGGTTGGAGAAGAGAGGCAAATGGCAGAACTGACAACGGTGGGGGACAGCAACTTCTCAGACAGCGATGGAGAGGGTATGGAAGATACCCAGGCTGCGGAGAGTGACCACGAGGCACCTGAAAATGTGGAATTAAGTTCTCTTGAAGTTCCTAGTGTGGAAACCCAAGGTGCAGCTGCTTGCCCCCCTCCTAAGACTCCCAGTGTGGACAAAGATGTCTCATTGGAAGCACCAGGTACTCCAGAAAGCACAGAGGACAAGTGTAAGAGCTTGAAGAGCAAGCCATTTCGTTGTAAGCCTTGCCAGTACGAGGCAGAGTCCGAAGAGGAGTTTGTGCATCATATCAGGGTTCACAGTGCTAAGAAATTCTTTGTGGAAGAAAATGCAGAAAAACAAGCCCAGGTGAAGGAGTCTGACTCTTGCACTGCAGAAGAGGTGGATTTCTCTAAGGGCCCAATCCGTTGTGATCGTTGTGGCTATAACACTAACAGATATGATCACTATCTGGCTCACTTGAAGCACCACAACAAAGCAGGGGAAAATGAGAGAGTCTACAAGTGTACCATATGCACTTATACTACTGTCAGTGAATATCACTGGAAGAAACACCTAAGAAATCATTTTCCCAGGAAAGTGTATACCTGCTCACAATGCTCCTATTTTTCAGACAGGAAGAACAATTATATTCAACATATTCGAACTCACACAGGTAAGCTTTTCATCTTTTTTGATTTAAACGTGGTAAGAGTACTGGGAAACTGTGATGAATGAAGCAAGCCGAGAGTCTTCTATTCGCAAAGGTCATTCCATGCCAATAAAGCTTTGCGCTCTCTCGTCTCGGTGCTACCAGGTTGTAGCCTCATGGAAGTGTGGATTTAGTTTGAGCTCCAGTCTGCAGTCCTAGAGGACTGAGAAAATCTCTCAATCTCAGGGGCCCAAGAGGAGATGAAGAGCATCCTGTTTAGTAATTTTAAGCTAATTTTTGAAGAGAGCATGCCAAAGTGTGCCTGTCAGGGTCTACAACACGAAAGCCTGATGTACTGTAAAAACAAAACAAGCAGGTTGACAAAAGCTGCCTAAATCACCTAGGTAGTTTTGCAAATGGTAGGTTCAGACTGAGCTGAAACTTGACTAAGTGGTAATTACAGAGAAAAGCGAGCTGATACGCACATGCGAAGGAGCCCTCCAGCATCTACCAAGTCAGAATAAGAGTTGAGTAGTGTTCCTAGTGAATGAATTCCTCTTAATGTACAGGCGCCTCATTTTTTCTAAGGTCTGCATCACTGCAGTACCCAGAAGTAGCCACATACTTCTGTTGGCCTATAGGAAGCCCTCGAGGGAGTCTTTGGCCTGATTTCCTGTCTTCTCCTAACATTGGTTTGTAATCTCAAGGAAAAGCGTGAGGCCCCTTTCTACTGTGGTTTATACCAAGTGGAATCGGAGGACCTTTGGTGTTGCTGCCGTCCCAGGAGCTGGGGCTGCAGGTGGTTTAGGGAACACCTTGCGTTGTGTCAGAGCCTCACCAGCCTCTCGCATGGGGAGTCCTGAAGCATATCCAAACTGGAGTCTCCTTTCTAGCCCAAGGCCAAAAACGCCAAGGGGATGTTGCAGTCGCCTCGCCTCTTTGGGCAGTGAGGTACAGTTGCTTTGCCTCCTGATCCCTTTTGTGGAAGTGGGACGACAGTTCAGACCTTTCCTGCAGCTTCTCAGAAGCTTTTATTTCTCCCTTGTCAAGGCTTTCTGAGGAGAGGGCAGACTCGCTAACCATCTTCTACTGCGTTGACCTGACTCCGTTCCCCTTTATTGTAGGCTGTGCTGGCTGAGCAAAACACTGGGGAATTTCTCCTTTGAAGTCATGTTTTGTCACAGCAGCGACATGAATGGTTTGGAGGCTTCAGTTCAGTTGTCTGCAGCTGTCTGGAAGGGGAGGGCTGGACTCGGGCGGCCTCGGGGCTGGGCTTGAGCTCAAGTGTGCAGAAGTTTGTGTTTGTCAGCATGCTTTAGTATCTGCTTTGACGGGCTTGGGAGCATCTGCTGGGATTTTTAGTGCATTAAGACATATTATTCTCTTAACAATAGCCACGTGCTGCTGTTTAGAGTATACCATCAATTTAAAAATCAGTCATGTCTAAATACTTTTTTCCTAAACAAGTAAACAAAGATTATTGTGAGAGGTGTTAGGAAAATGGTGTGGTTTATCCTCCAGTTTGGTTTTCTTTGTGTGCATTGTGGAAGATAACAGGAAAGAGACCAGGTAAAAATGACAAAATAATAGGAGAAAACGAAATAAATCATCCTGGGAACTCATGGCCAAATGTGAGCCCGTGCTGCGGTGCCTGTCTGTTTCACATTTGTCTCGACTTTAAATTCATCCCTGCTTGTGTTTGTACATGACATTAGGTCCCCCCTCTGATCTCTGAAAGCTCTTGTTGAGTTTTACAGGAGCTAACCGTGAAGGCATGTTTGCTGAGGAAGCGCTCTGTTGTTCCTGCATTTGACCAATTTACCAGTGAACTGTATTGAAATTAAAAAAAAAATCAAGCATGTTAAACTATGTAGGATATTGTCCAGTTCCTTTAAAAACGGTGGTGCAATCAAGGTTTCTGGTTCTTTGGTTTGTCATGTCTTTTCATTACTTTAATTAAGCTGAAATGAGTGATTATGATTTCAGTATTTTTTAGTCCACCCTGGTAGTTGTTTCTTTGCTAGCTCTCACCTCAAAGTTAAGATCTTTCAGCCAGTTCTCACTTGATAAAAATCTTTCAAATACATTAGTAGAGTCATTTAGGAATTCCCTTGTTTCCAGTGACATTGATTTTGTGGGGGAGAGTGTTAAATCTAAGGGAAGAGTATTGGAAGAATGAACGAGCTGCCGGCAGGTATATTTATACACCAGGCTAAATGTTTCTGCTGGTATTAATGTGTAATCAATTGCCTTAAAAAAACACAAACAAAACCATAACTCACCCCCCCCCCCAACAAACAACCCATCCCCCAAAAAACACAGAAAAAACACCCGCAGGTATTTTACAGTCAAAATTGTTTGCAGACTGTTAATATAACAGCACTGTATTTAATAAAACCTCTCTGAATAATAGTAAAATATCTTTGGATTATAGTTTTCATTTAAAACTTAAGAAAAATACTTGTTGGAAAAAAGATGAGAGGGATACACATACATACTGCATCTTCTTCCTATTTTATGGGTTCAGACTAGTAAGAAGAAAGTTGGAATTGTTTCTTTGGTTTCCTAATTGCTAATAGGTTAAATGATTTTGGATAGATACTTTTTTCTCTCTCCTGTTTTTTGTACTTCACCTGCTTTTTTCAGTGTGGGAAAATGCCTCCTTGCAGATAATTGGATTCTGCTGTGTTTGAGCCATCTAGTTTCTGAAACACTGACTCTGTACAGAGTGCAGTTGCACAGGATCAAACGCTCTGCTGCTGCTGCTGCTGCTGCAGAAAGGCAGTCTCAGTTTTCACCCCCTGTCCTGGCACTGGTTGATTCAGCTCACTAAAATGGCAGTAAAATATTCCTTTCCTCTTCCCCAGGTTGGTTTTCTGCTGGTTAGTGAACTGAATCAACTTACTAAGGACACATAGAAATGCCAGAGCGCATGGCCATGGCCAGGAGCAGGGAAGAGAGCTGCCTGCCTAGTACCTTGCGTGGTGGGAGGAATACTGACCCTCGGCATGTTTGGGGACCACGGGAAGGCAGGCAGAGGTTATCTGCTTGCCCGTTGCTTGCATCCATATTGGAAAGCAGGTCTTCGTGAACCTGCCCAGTACTGGAAGACGCCTTGCAGCTTGCAACAGTGCTTGTGTGGCAGGCTGCTGACAAATATGGGGGACCTCTGGCAGACGGGTCGTTTAAGGACCCTGCAGATGATCATAAGTTTGTCAGGTGGGAGAGCTACATCTGGAAAAGCCTGTCTGCTGCCCAGGAGGGGGTGGCTGGAGATGTTCAGTGCCATTCCTTCCTTTGCTGATGGGGCAGAAAGGACCCTTTGTGTCAGAGACAGATCTACCTGGACTCGTTTTTGTTCATTAGACATGTTAGACCAAGTTTTGACTTGATTTATCCGATCAGCTATCCACACTGCTGATCCTGGAACCGCACTACGTACAAGACAGTGCAGCATTGTTCTCAATGTTTTCCATTTTACTTGTTAGAAGCAATTTCTAGAAAACTTAATTGAAAATCATCTGCAAGGCTATATAAATTAGACATCTGCTTCAGGCAGTCTCAATGTTCAGTGCCTAGCTTTGGGCTGTAATTTTAATTTATTTGTTTATTTTGGTTGTCATAGGGGATCTTTCTTGCTTGCTACTGTGTTGGAAGTTCGATGGAAGCAGTTTCATTTCAAGCAGACAGAACTTTTAATAGCATTACAAGAAAAGCTTTATAAAGAGATGATCTTAAACTCATTCACTGATGTCTGTCTGCCTGTTCATTTTTACATGGAGCTAAGTGCCTGCTTAAGCTTTTCCTAGGTCAGGGCTTATTCTTGAAGTGTCTTGTGGAGAGGGGTTTTTTTTTTGGTGGTTTGTTTGCATATAATGAGTCTGTAAAATTACAGTAAAAATCCTTTGGGGAATAGCATTTTGTAAAACAGCCCTTACAATGTAGCCAGGCATGTAATTCTCAAGTGGCAGTAACACATTTTAAACTAGTTGCATTCGTCGTACTTTAAATCTAGTACGTTTTGTTGCTGTGCCCTATATAAAATACCTAGAAGAAAGCTTTTTCCACATTCCTGATGTTGTAGGTAACTTTAAATATATGAAATTTCAGGTAATGGGAAGAAGACGTGACTGAATATTCCAGGACCTTTGGCCACATTTTCAGATTGTAAGGAGTCGTTTAAAAACAAAACCATTTATTTATAACAAAAGGCCTACCCCTCCCTTATACATGACTTAATCTTATTGTGTGTATTGCACCAATCTCCTACCTTGTTTTAACTGGAAAGCGGGGGGTGGTTATGGTTGTTAGGGTGAATTTACCTTTAAACTGCTGATCTAATCAAGAACGATAGTCTAAATGTTTGATGGGAGGAAGAAATGTGGGATTAGTCTGCATTACAAAGACCGCTTCTGCTGCTATTTTGGCAAAGGCCTGCAGCGGAGCCTCACGTCACATACTGGCAGATGAAGGTCTTTGCTGCTGCAGATAGAGCTGTGTCTCTGAAAAGTGAACAAATAGCCTGTATGCCAGGCTTCTGCTAATGTCCAGGTCTCAGTGATTTGGAAAGCATGTTGGTTGTATGCTTCAACTGATGTAGCAAAATGCTGTAGTGTCATTCTGACTATGACTTGAATAAATATTACAACCGAGTAACTTACTTTTCTTTTCCCAACTTCACTCCCCTCTTCTGTTGGGGGTATCTACCCGAGACTAAAAAGTGTTTTTACAACTTGTAGTGGAGACAAGGCAGCCTAGATCTCTTGGCTGTGCTAGCAGTTTGGGGCAAACACCTCTGGTACTTATCTGGACCTGCCTAACAGACATTAATTCTGAAACTAACTGCCTTTATTGGGGCTTGTCTTCACTTGAAAAGGATTTTCAAGTATCATTGTACTGATAGTTACACAAGCTAACTGTCCCTTGTGGAGACCTAATTTATGACAGGTTAGTTTCCATTAGTTCTCCAGAAACAATAAGTCTGCAGGCAGAGGGATTTGAGTCTTCAAAATAAATGTTGCTGCTACACTTGAGCTTTTGCTAGCAGCATAGTTTCACTGAGCAGGGCATCATGCTTTTCCATGCTCCAAGCTAACTTCATGCTGCGAATAAAACTTTGGAAGTAGAGACCCAGTTTCTGTCGTGCGCTTGTGTTCTGGCAAATGCATGTCCGTGCTGAATGGCAAGTGCTGAATGGATGGTTGTTCCCCATCTTAGTCCAAATTAAACATGGAGGTTTCAGGTAAGGTGTTATGTGAAGCAAGAACGTACCTGGTTTCTTACAGGGTCTGTATCTTTTGTGCATCTTCTGAGTGCTGGGAGAAGATACTGTAGGAAAGTTGGCTCTGGTGGCTTAGGGCTTCCTAAAGGTGGCTGTCATCATCACCTTTTGCCTGAGGTTACCGTCTGACCCCAGGTGCACATGTGCCTCTCATATTCTGCCCCTTCACTACCCTCGTTCATAAGGCACAACGTTGCACTGGTCCAGCTCAGGCATATGCTTCTCACTATGTCCCTTTGCTGAGAGGTAATGTGCCCTCAAATACAACTTGGGGATCTGTGACAGACTCACATCTATGGCTTGGTAACCAAGTTTGGGAATCAGCTGTGTTTCAGTAACTAATTTACCATTTGTTTTTGCAGGAGAGCGACCCTATCAATGTGCTATGTGTCCTTATTCCAGCTCTCAGAAGACCCATTTGACCAGGCATATGCGCACCCACTCAGGTTGGTAAGGGGTGGCAGCAGCATGACTCAGAAAAGGGGGGTGGTTCATAGAATCATGTCATGGTTGAGGCTGGAAGGGACCTCTGGAGGTCATCTCTTTCAGCCCCCCTGCTCAAGCAGGGCCACTTATTGCAGGCTGCCCAGTTCTGTGAGATGTCGTCTCATCCAGTACGGCCTGAACTTTAGCTCCTATTTTAACAGGTTGTCTTTACCTGCTAAGGAAATGCTAAGTGTCCTTAATAAAAGTGATAACAGGGGAATATATCTTTTTCTTTCCCTTTTATTCTCCAAGATGTATTCTGAGGTTCACAGGGCTGCTCTGGAGTAATGTAGTCCTAGTAATGTAGCAAATACAATGTTGTGATGTTACAGGAGCAGATTCTTGTCTCCTGTCTGCTGCCATAACTCAGTTCAAATCAATGAAGCTGGAAAAATTTTGAGCAGCTGAGAGTCTTCCCTGTGATGTCTGTGATCTCATCTTATCCAGGGGTTCAGAGGGAAACTTAGCTTTTGCTTAGTATTACAAAAAGATGCAGGATAGTATCTGCTTATGGCGAGGAAACACAGAGGAGAAACAAGCAAGCTCAGAGGGTGTTCACAAGCAACTCGGTCTTGTGGCACTAAAAGCCAAATTAGGAATTTTCACTAGCTTTTATTTCCCATTACTGGTCATAAGCTGTGGTGTTAGAAATATCTCCTGCATTCTTTCTGTTGCGAGTCTCTTTTTGAATGAATTAATAGCATTTTTATGAGTTGTAACAGCATAGGCATGCTAGACACCAGCACAGGCATGCTAGACACCAGTGCAGTTGTCCTTTGTGACCCTCCTAGGGGAGCTCAGGTCGATCTCAGCCTGTGCTTTGGTTTGCTAATATCTGAATTGACCTGACCTCGATGAATTCCTAATCCTGGCAAACAGTAGTAAAAGTCTCCTGAACAGTAATTCTTTCAGTTTCAATAGATGAGGCTTCTAAGAGAAACCAGAAGGCAGACAATTTTAACTGTAGTGGAGGGGGAATTTGGACCCATTAAAAATAGCCAGCTTTAAAATGACATGCCAGTATTTTGGTTTGAGAATTTTGTGAATGAAATATTCTGCTTCCAGAAACAAAATATTTTTTGGCTAAATCTGTGGGCTAAATTTGCAAATAGTTTTATCAATACCGAGCCTGGAAACCATGTCATGAATATCTTCATTCTCCCCTTGTCTGTGCAAGGAAGTCTCAAATCCAAAGGAGGTGAGGAGTGTCTGTCTTGGCCCTTGGCCCTTAAAGGTCTGGGAGGGAGGGTGTGAGCTGTGCTAACAGAAGTGGGAGAGCACATGGGACTCTTGCTATCAGGGGTGTTTTATTAATAGCTCTCATAACTTCTGTTGCATGTCTTGCCACATTGCCCAGGCAGCTGAACCTTTTCTGTGGCAATTTCTGGACTCCTGCAGTTCACAGGCTGGCCTTTTAAGGCAAACTGGTGCTGGAGCTTTCTACAAATGTCAGTCAGTGAACGACAGTGTTTTAGAGCCTGCTTCACAACTGCAGCTGTATTGTTAGCCATCTTGATATGTCCTTTCCACTTGTGCAACAAACCCCCTGGATTTAGAGCAGGTGATGAACACAAACTCTTCACGTACAACCTTTGAGTTACCCTGTTGGAGCTACCTCGGAGCACTCCGTGATTGTGCAAGTGCATGTAAGAGAGAGGCTGTTCTTGTCCTCGCTGTAGGTAACATGGAACTGTTCCTTGAAGTGTAGGCGATGAAAGTCCATACTTGCGAGAAGGATGACCAGTGAAGCACATCAGGCTTAAACTTGTGGAAAATGTCACCAGGAAGTGAGGGGAAAAAGGAAAGAAGGAAAGAAGATAGGCTGAAGATGATAGGGAATCAAAGTAACCCTTCTTTAAATAATAAAAAGATGCTGCAGGCAGACATGAAATGATCTAGACTCTTAAACAGGTGTCCCCATCCTTCCTGCCAGGGAGGAAGCACAGCCATTTATTTATAAAGTTTCTGGGGGTGTTGCAGATCAGCCATGTGGCTAACACACAGACACCACAGTCACAGCGACTTCATCTTCGCTGCAGGCTGCTCTGGTCTCCTGAGTCCTGCTGCGGAGGAGCAGCATGAGTATGGGCAGTGTCGGGGCAGCGGGTTGCAGGGATGGGAGAAGTGCCGTTGTACCGTGAGCAGAAGGGGCTGCAGTGGATTTTCAATATATTTAGGAAGTTGCATGCATTAGTTTTGCAGGTCAGTTTTGAGATGCTGGTTCAGAGCTTGGGAGCATCCCAAGTTCCTCAGCTGAATTTGCACATGAACAGATGTCCTTAAAGTATTTCTGGACTTGAGTTGTTGCACTGTAAGTGTTTTTGCTGTTTGCTTTGATGTGTAAATGGAAAGCCGATTCTGCTGCAGCAGCATGCACTAAGGAGAACATTTCAGGAACACTTCTGCAAGAGTCATTGCAAAACTGTAAATGCAGATTTCAGTAGTAACATGAAGGTTTTGGACTGCATCTGGTTGGCTTGGCAAGAGTAGCCTACAGCCAGTATGTCATGTGTTTGAGACACCGTAACAGTGAACTGAATTATCAGAGGTAAAGATCATCTGAGCAGCATGTCCCTTTCATGTGCTTTGGGTTTTGCTAGATTTTTTTTCCCCGTCATTTCTTTTTCAATGCAAACATGAAGTATGCTAAATCTGTGTAAAGTTGGACTTTTTTGAAACGTTTGTGTGAAACTGCTATTCATCAAATGTTAACATTTCCATTTTTCTACAATGCATTCAATGGACCAGTTGGGTATGGATTCCATTTGCTAATATTACTGTAGAGAGATCTCTGCCGGTATGTATGCATAGTCAGAACCTGTGACGTTGTTACTGCTTGTTTGGTTTTGGATCCCCTTCCTCCCAACCCTTGCCCCTTCTCTCTTTTTTTGTATTTTGTTCTTGGTGTCTTGTGAATGTGTTTGTGACTTGTGGATTTCTTATATTGATTTTACTTAATTTTAAAGGCGCATGGATAATTTTTTCTTTTTCTTTTTGAGTTTCACATTTCTGTATCTGTATTAGCGGGAAGCGATTTCCCCCCCCCAACCCCCTGTTCTTAATAATCACCATCATTCCCTTCCGCCCTTCCTTCCTTAGGTGAGAAGCCGTTCAAATGTGATCAGTGCAGCTATGTGGCCTCAAACCAGCATGAAGTAACTCGTCACGCAAGGCAGGTTCACAATGGGCCGAAGCCTCTGACTTGCCCACACTGTGACTACAAAACAGCTGACCGCAGCAATTTCAAAAAGCACGTTGAGCTCCACGTCAATCCGCGCCAGTTTCTCTGTCCTGTTTGTGATTATGCAGCATCTAAAAAATGTAACCTGCAGTATCACATCAAATCCAGGCATCCTGATTGTTCTGACATCACCATGGATGTTTCAAAGGTGAAGCTACGGACAAAAAAGAGCGAAGCTGACTTTTCTGAAAGCATTAATGACAAAGCGGAGAAGGAACAAACAAAAGGGGATTCAGCTGCAAAGAAAACTGAGAAAACTGTGAAAGTGGAGAAAAAAGATAATTTGTCAAAGGAAAAGAAGCCAATGAGCAATGTTTCTGCAGGCCAGGTGACAACTAGAAGTCGGAAATCGGCTTCAGAAAACAAGGAGGTGGATATTAAAACGGAGAAAAATACTGAGAAAACTTGTAAAACAAAGAAGATCAAAAGAAAGGCAGAGGTTGAAGTAACTTCCTCAAAGCAAGAGCCTGCAAACGATACCTCAGCAGTAACAAAAAAGAAAAAGAAAGTGGAAACTAAACCCAGAGACTGCCAGGAAGCTGAGAAAAGTGACGTTGTACCAGAGGAGGAGCCTAAAAAGCAAAATTCTTGCCTCAAGAAAAACCGAAAAAAGAAAGCTC
Organism: Burhinus oedicnemus; assembly: GCA_008921705.1. Lineage (NCBI taxonomy): Eukaryota > Metazoa > Chordata > Aves > Charadriiformes > Burhinidae > Burhinus > Burhinus oedicnemus. The sequence continues at coordinate 41,600 of VFFE01006928.1, forward strand.
TGAAAAATAAGCACAGTAAGAAAAGCAGTAAACTCGATCAGGAGAAGATCGAGGATGAGGAGATGCCAGATGAGTGTCCTATGACAGAAGAGGATGGATACCTGAAGCCTGGCACTGAGGGCAGCGACCAGAAGGAGCAAGATCCCACCAACACACCGGCATTAAACAATGATGGTGGCCATGCTCTCAAGGGGGAGAGCACCGATCCCAAAGGAAGCTGCATACAAGACCCAGGGCAGCTTTGTCTGCCAGCTCAGGATGCAAACACAGAAGCTGAGGTAGAGGACCAAGAAATGCCTGCTGCAGCAGGAGATGATGAAGACACTGTTGGTGAAAAGGAGGAGAGAAAGGCGGACAGAGGGGAAGATGCTTGCTCTGAGGAACCTTCCCATGCAGTGTCTTCTGAAAAAAATTTGGATGTGCCCATGGATGTGGTACCAGGTCTGGTGCCTGAGAACGAGCCAGAGGAAACCTGCGTGGCAGAAACCGTGAGTAACTCAGACCTGATGGACCTGACTAAGACGTGCCTGCCAGCGACAGAGCCAACAGGAGATGCCGTGCCGGCACCTGTGCCCCCAGAAGGGTGTACGCAAAACCCTAAAGTAGTTCTGGCCTTATCATCTCCGGATAACACAGCAGTGAATGAATCTCAGGAAATGGATGAGGATGAGGGCATCCACAGCCATGAAGGCAGTGACATAAGTGACAACATATCAGAAGGAAGTGACGACTCGGGGTTAAATGGCACTCGCTCCGTACAAGAGGAAACAAGTCCAAAGACATCACAAGGAGCTGCAAACACCACAGTGGCCAGGGAGAACTATGTGTGCATTTTTTGTGATCGCTCATTTAAAAAGGAAGGTGAATACAGCAAGCACCTCAATCGCCACTTAGTCAATGTGTATTATCTTGAGAAGGCAACAAAAGGGCAGGAGTAGAAATAGCTGTGGTTTGGGGGAATCTTCTTTTGTAAGATCTTATACAGCTTGTGTACAGATACTGTAGATTTTTTTTTTTTTTTAAAGCACGGTTTGCTTTAGTCTGCATTGGTTTGTTGTTTTTTTGTTTTGTTTTTTTTAAGTTGAAAATATTTTTTGACTTTTTATGTAATGGTGAACTCCTCAACTATTGGATCTCTTCATTAGAGAAGGCAGGTACAGTGTATAAGGCTGTGTCCTGTAAAGTCAGTGTAAGCTTCTAGTCTATTAGCTTATGCAATTCTTTTATAAATTTTTAAGAACAAGACTGTAGCTACCAATACACAAGTTGGATGTTATTAGAGCCATCAGCATTAGTTGCTTTTTGTTCTAGCAGCCAACTCCTTCTCTCTCTCCTCTCTTCCTTCTTGCCCCCCCCCTTTTTTTTTTTTAATTCTTGATATGTCTTGATGTTCAAAGTGTTAAACTACTTGATGTTTTTTCTACCAGGAAGATAGCTTCTATTACATAAAAGAGCACTTTGTAAAACAAATCAAAGTTGGGTAGTGATGAACATAACTGTTTAAGATAATTATAATTGTGAACATACATTTCAGATCCCCTAAGCGTGAATGGTGAGCCAAAATTTGGGAGTAGTCCTTCCAACTTTTGATTGGAGAACCTCTGTCTTGATTAATATCTTAATGACTATGATATGTAATTGGCTTTGTTGTGGGGGAGCAAGTTTGTTATTTTTAATTTCTGCTTTTTTTGTTTTGATTGTGCTTTAAGGGCTTAAAATATTGCACATTGTTTTTGATTTTTACCTATGCAGTTTAATCCTTTAGGAATAGCGCTTGTGCAGTACATGTACACTTTATATATGCATGTTTGGTTTTGTTTGTGTACGTTTTTTTTTATTTGGAAATGTTCAGATTCGTTGCTTACCATGGGACAGTTCCCTGTGACAGTTTTCTGTGATGCTCTTTACTGCAGATTTTTCTTGTTTCCCTGGGGTAGTTGCTGAAATTATGAAGTGCTTGGCTATATATTTTTGACTGGCTTTAAAATTGTTCTTGAGCAAAAGGGTACCAATGCAATTTCAAAACACTATTTTACAGGATTTTTTTTTAACATGGAAATGCCACTTCTATTTTGAATACACATACAGAGTAATAAATTCTAATTTATAATTTGGGATCACCAGACAGGAAAATACTCGCTCTCAGTGGAAATGGTCTGCATCTTCTGCAAGTCCAGATGATTTTTTTTCTTCCCCCTCCCCTTTTCATTTCTGTGATGGACAGCAGTCCAACTTCATGATCTTAAAAAAGATAAAACAGTAGCACTGATACAAGTATGGTTCATCAAAATCTAACATCTCACACACCAAAAGAACAAATAAAGATACATCAATTGGTAAGCAACAAACCTGACATTAAAAACTGTAGGAAATCCTGCTCCTTATTCATTCAAGTTGCATTTAATAAAATCATCCTGCATCCATGCAGAGAGAAACATGTAAGTCATCAGATTGTCGTCTCAGGTCTACATGTCATACCAGGAGTTTTTAATTTTAGACAGATTTCATTTCTGGCAGACACAAACAAAAGAGAGATTGCATACTCACTGCTTGTAGCCAACCAGTGGCAAAATGTAAATGAAATCCAAGCCAGCAGGAGCAAAGCAAAACCCTCCAGACCCATCTGTGCACTGTCATTAGCTGCCTTTTCAGTGGGAGCAGTTGGGGCAGCTTCTCTGGTTGTCAGCTGCAAAGAAGCAAATTTGGAGGCAGGTGCCATTTGGAGAGTGGAGTTGAGGAGCTCAGACAGTATTTGTCGGAGTACGTCATGGCAAATACTCTCAATGTAAGCTCTGGAATAAACCCCGGTCTTCTTCCCCTCCAAGCAAACCTACTGCCTTGAATGAATAGAGAGCAACAATGCTACATCGCTTCTGCTTTTGGGAGAGATTGGTAATAGGAGGCCAAAGATTTGAGAGGGAAGGCATCCCTCATGGCAGAAATAAATTGTATAATGTATAGTGAGTTTTTGTTTGCTTAGATAGTGTTCAATCCTTACCTTGGCTGCGACAATCATTGTCAACTGAAGATCAAGTTGCAACTATATTTATGTTAAACATTAAGAAAATAAACCTAGTTGAATTGTTTTCCTAAACAACCAGTTGTAATAGTCTTAGATGTATTTTTTTTTTCCTTCGTAATAGTGTTTCCTTTATATATAAATGTTGCCACCATTTGTGAGCGATGTGAGCAGATGCTGGGAATTCCAGTACTATGTAGAGGTTTTATAGCTCCCTTCATATCCTTGCAAAGAGCCTTTGCCATCTTGTGCGAGACTTCAAGGACTTTAGCTATGTGGATAAATAAATTTGTGGACTGGCCTGATAGTTTTTCTGGTTTGTTTTTAAATGAAAATAATGGTGTTGAGTGACTTTAAATCTCTCTCTATGAGATAAGAACAGAGATGTGGTTCTCTGAGATACTCTGCTGCACATTTCTGGGAAGTGGTCAAGGTTTCAATGCTTGATCTGACAAGAACTCTTTGAAGACGACAGTCAGCTTCTGTTCGGCAGTGTTTCTTACCACAAGATTAGAAAGTGAAAATAAATTATTAACATATTAGGAAGAAGAAAAGTCGATTCTTTCTTTCTGAGACCCATCAACAATGTCCTGAAATACCTAATGTTGGTGCAGAACTGTGTTGGAATTCTCTGCTTGGTTTAGACCAAGGTTTGGGAGTATGTTATGGTAAAGCAGCGAGGATGTAATGCATTATGTGTACCTAAAATGTTAGACATTGCTAATGTTGAGTATTTGAAGGGGGGTGCAAGGTCAGGTAACCCATCATATGTGGTGGTCTTACATTGCTGTATCTCCCTTTAAACAATGCCTTTTTTTTTTTTTTTGGTCTTTTTCAATATTCTTAAATTATTTTGTGTTGATTTTGCCAATGCTAGCATTTTTGTGTTTCTTGGCAGTAATACCTGTACAAGTGTTCAACCTCTGATAGGTGTTTGGAAGGATTAGCGCAATGATACCCCTACACTGCCAGCCCTTAGTTGAGCAATGTGGTGTTTTGGGCTTTTGCTGTATGAATATGTACACTCAGAGTAACTGCCCTGAGAAATGATCTAGAAGTGGGTAGCTAGGCATTAATAATCCATGGTATTGTAATTGCTATTTCTGGATTTTGGTGATCTAGGCTGGAACTTTAGTTGTTTAAAGAAGAAGAATGTTTAACAACTGACAGGCCAGTTAAGATATGGTAACGTCATTGATTTCAACAGATTTAATTGATTTCAACGGATTTGATGTAGTTGAAAGGTATTAAATCAAATTCAAGAGTTTTCTTGAATGTCAGTTGTGTAGATATGTGGCGTGCATACAATATTAACAGGATCCAAATAGCTAATGGAATTGTTTTATGTGTACATATATTTTTCCCCCTCTAAAATTACACTAGCTAACGAACTTTTGTAAGCTGGCATGGAAACATGTTTATGATGTTTAGTTGCACCATGTTTGATGCTTTTTACAGTGCAATACTTGTATTCTCTGAATTAAACCAAAGGTAATTTTTTTTCATGCTCTCTTTACTGTAGTGCATGACAGTCTTTTCTGCGTTTGTAATAGATGTAAAACAAGCTGGATCGTACATCCTGTTTTTACCTAAAACATGTATAAGAAGTCTTTTGTCCAAAATGTAGTGTAAAGTTAAACTAAATTGCATTATATTAACCCTTACAAGTGTATTTTCCTAAGCATAGTTATGATTAAATAAACTTTATTAAGGAACTTGGACCTTCTATCTCCCAGTTATTAATGGCTATGAAAGCTGTTTGTAACTCAAGGCAGGAGCAGCACGACCATTGTTGGCAGAGCTCTTCACCACCTCAAGCCAGCACCGTCTGGGGGAGCCAGTATGTAGATGCCATGCTCGTGCACACACAGACTTGACTGCAGACAGGGACGACAGCTCCAGAAATAGGTTCTTTTCCCATTTCAACATACTGCATTCATTTCCCTGCCCGCTTCCATGAGGGCAGGGCACAGGGTGGGAAATGCATGCATACAGACAAGGTTCAAACTTTATGCTGGACCTGTCTGTGACTTGGCGGGTCAGGCCTGATGGGCCTGGAAGGCATAGTCCCTGCCACGTGAGAAGAAACACAACTTGATGGAAGCTGCGGATTTTAAATTTGAGTTTCAGAGGTAATGCAGGTGGCAATTCCTCCTGCATTCCGAACGGGTCTACTGGTGCTGTCTCATTTGGGGAATTAACCTCAAAAATGAGGTCACCCATCAACCCTACGGCTATGATACCATCTGTAAATATTGAAAGTGTCTTCAGAGCTGTGGAGTCTGGTCTGTGAGCCTACAAGGGTGACTTTTCATCTCTCTGCCAGCCTGGCCCTTTTTGAAAACCTGAGCTGGATAGGCCCACAATGCTAACCTGCCTTCTAGGGCTTGGTCATTCTTACCTCCTACTAATGCAGAACAATTCCTGTTTGCCAAGGGATCAAGGCAAATGACATTTGATGAACTTGTGGGGATAGTTGTATATGCAGCTGCTGCAGCTTTGAACAATTTTGGATGCTCCTAGAAGCATAAGAAGTGAACTTTTGTCTTCTCTGATTAAATGTTTTCTCATAAACAGTTCCCCCCAAGACTCATTTTAGTCCGTTGATGGGAATTTGGGTTTCTGAGCCATGCAGTTAGTCAAGCAGCAAAGAGCAGGGTGCACCGCTACCATGGGACATCATAGCCTTGGAGAGCTGCAGGGTGGCAGGGGCTGTCATCACCTGGGTAAGGGCAGGTTTGGGTTTGCTCCCCTTGAAGTCTTGTAGACAGCCTGTACGCAGTTTATGGTAAAGCTGGTGTAAGGAGAGGGAACAGGAGTGGTACCCGAGCCTGCCCGTGGGCTGCAAGGGAGATGCTCTGAGAGCGTGGCAGAGACGGCAGGGTCTGCGTACTTATGTGCCTCTTTGCCTGTGCTGTGTGAGTTAATGATTTCCGACTGGATCGATAGAGGAGGCCCTGCCCTTTGTACCACCAGCCGGTGCTGCCCCCCACCCCCAGGAAGGTGTTCTGGGGACAAGCTAGCTGAAAGGAGGGAACACAAGTGGGTTGGCAACTTGAGAAACCATTTTCCCTTAAACCTGCAGTCAGGTCATCCTTCTCTTTGACTAGCTCCTTGCACCTTGGCAGAAAACCTGCTCGTTTTCTCCTGCTAGAAAACCAGAATAAAACCTGCTAGGCTGAAAAAATGTTTAGAAGCTGCTTTATGCTAAGTTGGTTTTTACAGGACTGGGTAGCTGAGCACAAGGGCACAGCTCCGCAGTACTTTGCAGGCCAGTGTGAGCTCCTGCCCACACACCCACATGCCCAAAAGGTGAATTAGCTCAAGTGGGGGACGACTTATCTTCCCACTGGCTTGTTTGGGGACAGAGCAAGCTCATGTCTTAATTCAGCTGCCTTACGTGGGCTTTGCTGGTGCTCTGAAGGAGCCGAAACACTAGGTTCCTGATTTTTTTTTTTGGTTTGGTGGTTGGGTTTTGTTTGTTTGCTTTTAAAGCTTAGCCATGCTGACACAAGTGGCTTTACCTGGTTCATGTATAACCTATACATAGGAAAAGGTAATTCTAGAAGGGCAAAACCCTTCCCTTGGCCAGGTCGTATTTTTAAGCTTGGCAAATTGAGTTGCCTGCATCTCCCTCCTTTGCTGGAAGCACCAAAACTGCAGCAAGGTCCTGGCAGTGCTCTGGCACCCTTAGGCTGGAGCCAACCAGCTGAACCTGTCCCTTGCCCACAGGGCTGGTCGAAGGGGCCATCCTCGGTCTCCTTTCACCCTGTATAGGTGAGAGCACTCAAACTGCTGTCATCTGCAGCAGAGGCCGTGCTGGAGGTGAGGGGACAGGTGAGGTTTGCGGCTGGGTTTGTTTTATCACAAACAGATGAAGGAGAGTTGGGGCAGAAAGTTGAGTGGGAAGACGGTAATGGGTTCCTTGGTGGGGATGCAGGGGACAGGGACATCGGCAACACCCTGGGTGGTTACAAAGCGGCGGGACCACCTCCCGAGTGCTGGCGCAGGGGCCTGCTGCCTTAAGCAGGGACTCAGGAGGTGAAACTGCCAAGGGGTGGCAATTTTTAAGTGGAGATTTCAGGAGTGCATGCTTGCAGCATAGCGGCTAACACACAGCTGGGGCTTCGCAGGCACGTGCCCCGCACTCGCAGCATAGCACACGCTCCCCAGCTAAGGCATGGGCAGCACTGCACGTGTTTGCCTGCCCTCTGATCTGGCCTGGCTGTTTGCACTCTTTTTTCAGCATCCCTGAGCCCTGCAGTCATGGAGAAAAAACACAAAGGCGGCTGAGCTCCTTTCCCATCACTGTGCTGGGTCTCCTGGTTTTAACAAAGGGCTCTGCTTCTTCCAAAAGGCACTAAGCCCTGGGCCTGCTCAGAGCTGCCCAGAATAACCCTGACTGTTTGAGGGCTTTTTTTTTCTTTTTTCTCATTTCTTGATCCGGTGCTGCCTGGTGAGGTTGGACTGGGGACCTGAGGCAGAGGATAATTCAAAAATGTGGCCACAGCCACGCTGTAGCACCCAATATGTGGCATGGGACGTTACCACCAATTCATCCTCAACAGCAGCTGGTCAAGAATTCCCCCTGGTGTTTCAGGATGCTGCTAGCTGACCTGCACGGACACAACTCTCCTCTGCCACCGGAGGAACTGCCGGGATGGGTCAGGTCAATGCACCACCAGGACATGGCACCCACCATCAAGTTTCTCCTCCAGCACCAGCCATGTTGGGCAACCCCCAGAAGTTTTGCTACAAGATCAGTGAAGATAGTTGCTGGTGAGGGGAGTTTCTGGGCAATTACAAGCTGTGAATCACAGGAAAATCAGCAGGAAGCAGGTGCTCGAAACTTCTGGTCCATTAGGCTCCTGGCCCAATGCACCTCTCCTCTATTTTGGGAGTGTTAACAGTGGGCAAAATTTCAAACTTTATATGGGACTTGTTCTGCTCTTGCCGTGAAAACCAGCAGCCATTTTCCCAGGCTGGGAGTCCCCTGCCATGAGCAGCTCTGAAAAGGGAGTAGCCACTGGGCAGGGAAAGGAAGCCGCTATTTTTTTTGTTGTTGTTTGGGGGGTTTTTTTTGGGTGAGCTGGCGCCACATGGGATGCGTGCCAAAGCAAACCAACCCACGGGCTCCCAGCTGCGGCAGCACCTCCCTGCTTGCAGGGCGGCGGGGAGATGCAGCTCTCCCTTGCCTGGCCCAGTTCTGCACGCCGCGCTGCCCCGATCCAGCCCAGCTCTGCGCTTGGCCGGGAAGCTGGGGACCACCCCCCTCCAGGCACACAAACACCCCCGGGTGCTGCAACTGCCCCCCTGCCGGCTCAAAGGCATTGCCAGCCAGCTTTAGCTGTTCAAATCTGCCCTTCTGTAGGGTTTTACCTGTATTCTAACTGCCCCATCCTAAGGCACGAGCTGGTTTTTTGTGCATTTCTCCAACAAACTGAGCGGTTCTGCTGATAACACTCTTCTGGAGCAGCTGTAAGTGGTTGTACCCCGCTAGTGCACGCTGGGACACCCGTGAAAAGCAGACCTTCCCAGGGGGCTGGACCTTCCCAGCCCCTCTCCTTATGTCTCAGTTTTGCGCACAGACTCAAACCACCTTTGCTTTTAGCTCCTGTTCTAAAATGAAATTAGCCATTGTCCACAGGCACGGTAAAAACTGTCTTAGCTTTCAGGCTGTCTGGCATAAACCAGACAAGAACCCTCCCTTTGAGAAGCATTTCCAAGCAGGTCTTCAACTCCGGTGTAATTCAGCCCTGGGAGCTCATAAAAGGCATGCCTATGCTCTCATTGAGGCACTAATTGCTTCCACATTACAACCTCCTACATGCTGAGGTTTAGCATCTGTCCGGAGCACCCATTTTTGTTCCCAGCTGGGGCTGTTGCTAGCTGGCTGCTGCTCTCGTAGCACAGAGCGGCTTTTGCAAAAACCCTTCAAGACCTGCCCGACACCAAGCCCCCGCGCTGCCCCAGCTCACCGCTTGCACATCTGGGTTGGACACGAAAGGATGCTGGGCATGGGAGTCGTGCACACCTCCTCCCCACATGCCCCCATGTTGGCAGCAAGCCTGTTCTCCTGGGTACACCCCCAGTACCCCCTGAACCCACCCATCATTGTGAAAAGGTTTTTTTCCCCCCCAAAACAGGGGACCTGCTCCACCAATCACTTGTGTTGGCTGCAATTTTTCACATTGAGCCCCTGGGCTGAGGACCACCGCCGTAACAGAGGCAGGTCTTCCAGTTACTCTTTCTGCATGCAGAGCTGTTTGCCTTTCATGTTGTGTCTTTCCCAGATGCACAGCGGCGCAGGAATGTTATAGGGGGTGCCTGGTTTGGATTTGTCAAGCTAGTTTGAACAGACCGCAGCCAGACCCTTTTCCTGCATCCCAGTTTAGCTGAGTGCCGTGCCTTTTTCCACGCCTGCCTTCCTAGGGCTGCTCCGCATAACCCCAACAAGTGAAGAGGTCCAAGCTTCTGCTTTCCACTATTTTCTCCCATCCCCCTACCCATTAAATCAAGTGTGTCACCTGCACAACACAGGTTCTCCTCAAGTCACAAAACGTTGTGTATCTGTGTGACAGCATAAGTAAAAACTGACGCCTGTCGTTAACTCTGGCTGGAAATGTCATTTTAGGCAGCAAGATGGGGCTAGTGCCGGGTTTCTGCAGGCTGGCCCCATTGAGCTCTCTCAACATAGCTGCAGTGCAGGTCGGTGAACAGGTACTGGTCGGTCAACGGGCATCTTTGAGCATCATCCAGACTAAAGCAACTTCTCCAGCCCAGGCTCCACACCCACAAAGGAGCACACAGGCAGTTGTGGGAGGGGGAGCCCAAATAATGCCCTACCAGGCTACTCCCAGGCCCATCATCGGGGCCATCAGCCCATCAAAGGCCCATCTGCATAAGCCCAGAGCTGCACAGGGGCACAATGGCAGACAGGAGCACAACTGAAGACTCCTGAGGAATGAACACCCTGTCTGGGGGCCCTTCAGGGCCATGTTTGCAGAGCCATCAGCCCCTCTATCCAGGAGTGAAGCCTTTGTCTTGGGGGTATCTCATCTATGGCACCAGTGGAGTCCTGGCCAGTTGCGTGTCTGCATGCAAGGCTGTCTGCACCAGTAACTGGAGTGGGGCTGCAGCCTCAGGGGCTCACATCTCCAGGTGCCAGCAACAGGGAGACTGGCATCCAGGAGCCAACAGTTTCTGGGCAGATTGAGCATCTGAGCCCAGCAGCTCGGTACATCCACCATATATGTGCATGCATGTGTGTACACAGGCTGTTGGTGCTGTCTGTGTTCTGAAGTGCTGTGTGTCTGTCTGTGATCTGTGTGACCAGACGTGTATGTATGTGGTGTCTATGTGTGCTCTGTGCCTACTGGGAATACATCTTCAGCCTCACTAGTGATGGGACCTGGCAGGATGGACCTGCAGCAGCCTTGCCCTGCCAGGCTGTCAGACCTGGCATGATACATTTTCCTCTAACACTAGACACCCTGCTGGAGCATTTGTGTAGTTAGCAGGATGCTTATGCCCATATAAGAGTGCGTTGTCAGCAATTTGAAAAGGATACAAAGGAGAAAGTAACTTTGAAAAAATTTTATTCTACACCCTCAGTTTCAGAAACCTTTACACAAGCTACAGAAACCAAATCAAAGCAGCAAGTTGCAAAAGTTTCCTCTTCAGACATACGAACAAACCCACCTTTCATTAATCCACCTTTCTTGTGTCCAAAAGCAGGGTGTTGCACTCCCTCGCCTGCCCCAGATGTTGAAGGACTGAAAGGACCTGGTTTTTGGTCGATGTTGTTGAATTACTATCGGCCACTAGGAGGGTCATACCCACACTGGAGCATTCCCGGCTCCTCCCCAATCCCTCCCACCTTCTTCAACACTGGAAACACCATGAAGCCTCCAAGAACAAGGTGATGGTTTCTGACTTGTGGGAGCATGTCTGCGAGAGAAGACCTACTCTATAAGCAGCAAAGCCAGCCCAGGGCAGGCAGGTGAGTTTCCATCCTGTATTTCAAGAGGGAACACATAAAGGGATTTGCTCATAGATAGTGGCAGGTCCCAGGGAGAAGGTGTTTCACCTCTCACAGCAAGGCACCAGTGACTCAGCTTATTCAAAATGCCTGCAGTTCAATAACTGGATCAGGGCTCGTAGAGTATTGAACCACGTGTTTTACTTCCCCCCAGCCTGCTTTCAAAAATATACCTGTCTGCTTTTAAAAAGGAGTCCAAGCTCTCCCAAATATCAATTAGCAAGAAGGTTCTCCAGAGGCTGTTCTGCCTTCTACCTTGCTCAGAGGATGAGAAGTGCTATCTTCTTGCTGTGGTTTTCAAGTTTTCCACCAGGGAAGGAGGCTTTTTGGTCCTATAGGCAGCAGTGCCTGCGATCCGGGCCCCTCTGATGGTACTGATGTATGGTAAAAGGGGAGGCTCCCGCACCACCAACGTGGTACCCTTGGGAGTATAGGCTCGGAGCAGCAGTTTCTCTTCCGCGTGAGCCGTCACTGCCACCCAGCCTGCACAGCCAAAAAAAAAAATACAGTCAGCAAGATGAGCCACTAGTACCAGAATGAGGGTTCTGACACAAACGCAGTGCCTCCTGTGTTGGCTGAGAACCTGAGCTACGTGGGCGTGATTTCTTTGAGAAACCAAGCTCAAAGGTAATATTCAGCCCCTTCCCAAAAGAAGGCAGCACCTCAATCCACATCCTACTCTCTCCAGACACAGCTCTTTCCTGGTGAACTTCAGACAGAGCGTGTGAACTACCAAAACCACAATAATAAAGCTTTCCAGTCCATGGCCCTTCTACTCTCACCTGGACAGCAGACAGTGTCACAGCCACTCCTGATGCTGTGGAACTTGTATGGCAGCCAGAGCATAAAGTATTCCAATGCAGTCATTCTGTACAAGCATGGTTGTCAATCTCCATTCTTGGAGGTTGCCAAGCCTCAGCCGGACAAAGTCATGGCTGCCCCGATTTTGTGTTGGTGACAGTCCTGCTCTGAGCAGGAAATACAGCTTCATCCCTTCAGAGGCCTCTTCCCATCAATGTTTCTAGGATGCAGACCCTGCAAAGCAAACTAATGAACAAATATTAAATTACCTGCAGAGGAAAGCTTGATATCTGCGACTGCCTCAGTGGTACCAATTCCTTTCAGTGTAATGTCCTGAGGGACAAGTGGGGGGAAGTCTTTCATTCGCTCTTCCCCACCCATGGGAACCTAACATCAAAACATGGAGAAAAGAAATGTAACAGTCAAGAGATGCTTCAGCACTCCTAGCTTAAAGTGGCAAGCATCTGTCCTGGTTTGAGTGACACAGGACTAATTTATCTTCTAATGCTTGGGAAAACTGTGCTTTTACAAGACTCTGGTGTCTGAATTTGTGAAAATATTTACTTTATAGCCAGCTATGGTATGTGGGTTTCAAGGTCTCGGTGTTTTCGAGTTAGCCAAGTGCAGGGACAAGGAGGACTGAGACCTGGGCACTTGACCCAAGCTGGCCAACAGGATTATTTCATACATGAACGTCACATTCAATATAGATTAGAAAGTTTGCTGAGAAGTTCTCTCTCTTCTATGACAGCTGCGATCCAGAGAACTTCTTGCCCCGGTGCCGGACTCCCGAGGCCTTCCCTTCCTCCTGAAGCCGTAGTGCTCAGTGTCTGACATTTGCTGTCCACTGCTGCAAGTGCACAGCTTCCTACTGACACAATTGGCTGAGTATAATCCTTGTATATTTTAATATTGGTATCAGTATCAATATTGGTTCTTTAGTCTTATTAATGTTAATTATCTAGTCTTATTCTATTAAATCTGTTTATATTTCAACCCTTGGGTTTCCTTGTTTTTCCCCCGATTCCCCTTCCCAGGGGGGGAGGAGTCATCGGGTGATAAAATAATTGTCTAAACGACAATAAATTGCTGTGGGTTTCTCAAACCATAACAGCACAGCACAAGTAGGAATAAAGATATTAGACTGTTGTGAGCCAAGTAAGAGCTGGGTTGAATACCATACGGGAGTTATTTCAGGTTTGCCAAGAGCAGAATCAGGATCACATCCAGAGCAAGCCAGTGGGAGCTCACTGAGGGGTGAGCAAAGATGCAGTGCCCACTACAGGACCCAGATGGTGGCTCAAGCCAGCTGCCTTGATGTGAGTGCCAGCGCTTGTTCTCAATGTGCGCAGGAAAGGAGCTGCCAGGAGAAGGACAGCTCACCCTGTTCCCCATCAATCTGCAAGTGCTACACAGTACGTGGCAATATCAAGGAAAAAGTCAGATGACCAAAATATGCAGGGATGTGCAGAGGATCCAGCGGGGAAAGAATAAGAAAGGTACATTTTTCAACTGCAATCTGTTCTGAAACCCCAGTCTGAAGTTTGCCATGGAAAATAACCCCATTGCTGCCTGCACTTTAAGGCTGTTCAAGAAAAGCCAAGCATCAGAGAGCAGAGCACTGCAAATCTTCTCATCAGCTTGAACGCTAGAAACAGCAGCTCTGCTGAAACGCATCATCTCAGGTGCTCTCTCCTAACAAAGCTGCAGCCATGCAGTTTGTGCAAGACTGTTCCACATCGCAGCTCTCCAGTCTCCCACTGCAGAAGTCCCAAACTCCTGACATGTGCTGGTTTTCCCTGTCAATTGTTCCCCAGCCAGGGCGCTTCACCAGGCACGACGGCCTGCCTATCTGCAACCAAGAGCACATGACAGCACCTCCTCTTACCTTTAGTAACTCTTGGCCAGCATGCTTCTCGTAGATGGCATCTGCATTACTCAGGGTAGAAATGTGGACTGGCAACAGGTTAGAAGCCACAACAGAAAACCAGGCAGGCTTTTCTCCCTGAAATAAATAACAAGAGGAGGATGTTACTTATGATAATAGAAAAGCAGCCCTGAATTGCTCTCTCCCGCTCCGTTTCTTTCCTGCATGTTGCAAACCTCTTTGACTGATGTTCCCTCCTTGTCCAAGGAGGGGTCCTTGCCTCTGTTACTGCAGAGCAGCCAGGGTTTATATAAGCAGGGGAGCTGAGCTTCCAGGAGCGAAGCACCTACAGCTTCACCATCCTGCCTCAAATCACCCCAATACCGTATGTCCTGCCATCACATCTGCTCAGCTCAGGCAAATCATCCAAGAGATATCTTTGCTCAAGTTTAATTCCCCAAAACAAACTCAGTGTGGTTATTTAGCATGAGAGGTGATGGACATCTGTCTGCTGCTTCTTCTCCTACCACTTTACATTTCTAACATGCATTTCTCATCAAACCATACTTGGTTCCAAGCTGCTCTCAAGCTATGCAAAGACTGAACATGGAGCAATTTCAGTAGGCACTCCTGTAACTTTTGCACTTAAAGCAAACAAGGTTACAGAGGGGAAAGGCCTCTACAAACACTGCTAGCAGCCTGAAATAAGGATACCCAAGTGCAGCAATTCCTCCAAGTTCCTCACAGATCTAACCTGAGGCAGGGGCTCCTCTGTCATGGTCTGAGCACAACTGTCTTCCTTTAAGGTCTCTGGAGGATGAAGATACACAAGACTGATAGAGCAATGGGCTGAGACAGATACTGAGAATCCCTGGGGCCCTACATGAGCACAGCTGAGCTTGCTAGGAGCACCACTACATGGAGAACAGGCTTATAACATGAAGCCTAACTGCCAGCCCTGCTGCACCGGACATGTCTCTGAGGCTGATCCTCTGTCATCGAGAGGTGGTGTGACACTTCTTTACCCTGACCTCAGGTTCCCCAGGCTGCCAACACCAGCCACATTCTCCACAACTCCCAAGAACAAAAATCATCCCTTGTGACAAAAGAACACCTCGGGCAGCTCTGTGGCCAGACTGCCTGCCCTATCCTCTTCATTGCATGACAGGCTTCATCCATGCTCACAGGCTGGCCTGATCTTGCAGTGTTTCTGCAGAGGGTGTTTACTGCCAGCAAGATGTCACCACCTGTATTGCTGTCCTACTTTGTCCAGCATGCAAATCCAGGTGCTTTCTTGAGTTCCTGATAGGGCCCAACCAATATGTTCTTTTCTGAGAGCTTTCCCCAAGACAGTGTCGATAAAGACAGGTTTTCTTTCTGTTGGGTTGCTCTCCTCACAAACAGCGTTTTTCCTGAGTGAGGCATTATTCCTCTGTATCGTCAAGCTGATTTTTTTGGGCTGGGGCTCTGGATTCTCACCTTAACTATGATGGAACTTTCCTGCCACCCTGATACACTATTACTTACAGAATCCTGTTCCCTTCACCTTTCTGGTTTTCCTCCAGCACGTCAAGACTGTCCTCAGCAAAGTACCAATTCAACACTTCTATGGTGATCTTGGAAAGCTGACTGAAACAAAAGAATAGCCATACACACACACCCTTCCTAAGATGGGGGAAACTACTGAGAAAGGCATTATCATAAATGCTAGACTCACATCCGGAAGAAACCACCCCTTCCAGAGGGAGGTCAGCTCTACACAACTCCATAAGGGTGTATTGCAAAAGATTTCTAATAAATGGAAGAAATAGGCGGGGGTGGGTGGTGGGGTGGGGGGACAACACACACACGACATACAGCACCTTTTAAAAAATATTTTTACAGAAACTAAAATACATGTGCATTTAATTGCTTCCTTGGGCAAATTCTTTAAAGAGGTTTGTGTCAGGAAAGAAAAATGCCCATGCTCTTCTCCCTTGGCAGATAGCTTCCACAAAACACAGAAATGAGGAAAACCACCTATTTTCCCAGTTAATTCTGGCACTCTCCTTCTTCCCTCCCTCCCTGCCTGCCTTGTGCCTTTGCATGTTATGGGAAGCACATCATGCTGAAGGCATTTATCAGCATTCAAAAGCAGTTACCATTATACAATATAAAATATTACACACTGGTAACAAGTATCAAACCTTTCAACTGCAACTTCCATCTAAAGGCATTCTGACTTTATCCAGTGCTTTACTAACAGATTCATCATCTCAAAAGCAGCAAGGAAAGGGTCTGGGAAAGCTACCCAGAAAGCCTTTTATTGCCTCATACTGTAACAAGACATGAAGCAGCTGCCCACAAAGTCCTTTCTTCCTTTACCTGTAAGTAGTCTACACGTCCCAAGGCTGCTAAAAACAAGACCATTCCTGGCTTGAGAATGAAGGTCCGTGGAACAATGGCATGTGTTGGCAAAACCAGCTTTACTTCTTTCTCTGTCAGGAGATTTAAAACCTGCAAAATAAACTGTACTGTCAATCTCATTCCAGGTGTTTCAATAGGGACGATGAAATTAATATCGGTACTATATTGCTAGAGGAAAAAGATCAAGCAGAGTAGTGTGAAGAACGTCTAACAGAACAGTTCAATTTGATCCACACAGTAAGTGAGAATCAGGAGGAGGTAGGGATGTCACCAATTTCCATGGCGATGCAGGGTCCACAGCAAAGCAAAACAGCTGCCAGCAGCCTGTTGGACCACGGATTCGGGAATCCTGGGTCTGGCTGGAACAAGCTCATGCAAGATTTACAAGATTTACTGTGCTTTAGCATGAGTGCAGCCGTGTGCCATGAACTGGAGACCACCTTTGGCTAGGACATTTGAGTTACTCCACTTAGACAGTGACGCAAACTGCCAAATCAATACAAACAGCAAAGCTAGTCTCAAATATCTCACTGAGAGAAAAGCGCTGGATCAGACTGTGAAACAACTAAAACTGCAGGACGACCAGCGTGCCCCACAGTGTGAATCCCTACCCTGGGCACAGTGAAGCAAGCTCTCCCATCTGTGAGGGTTCCCAAATGCTCCTGCGGCTTGTATTCCTCTCTTCCCTCTTCCCCTCCATCTCCTGGCTTCCATCTAAACTGACTCATCTGTTTAGGTGCTAACTTGTTTCACAAAAATGATCCACCCTAAAGTCTACTTAAAAGCCAGCGACTTAACCAGCAGCACCGCAGCCACAGCAGTCCGATGGCCTCCTAAAAAAGCACCGCTCTAACCCAGCTATGAAACAACATGCAGACACAGACGTTCAGGAAGCAGTGCCTTGAAGGAAACAACTAGCCTCCAGGTTGATGGCATCTCTTTCCTAAACACAGGAAACTGACAGGGAAAACGCTTCCAACTGTGCCCCCTATGCATGCCACAGTCATGCAAATACAAGTTTGTAGCAGTCTGGCCATGAGGATTAACCTCTATCCAGCATTAAAACTAACAAGGGTTGTTGTGCAGCCAGAACCCCAAATCCTCTTCCTATGTTCACACACGCAGACTATCTTTAGCTTGAAAGTCAGGGCAGCCTTCAACACTGATTCTAAAAGACGAGAAGGCTTTGCCCTGCTAGCTGCAGGTTTTCTGATGTGTTTGGCAATGCTTAAACCAAAATTTGAGAGTTATCAGTAATCATCTTCTATGCTTTCCAGAAGTTTGGCTTTGGAAGGAGTCCTGAGGAAGCAGCTAAAAACAAACCTCCAAGGACTAAGGACAAAAATGTAATTCCATCATATGCTAACAGCCACTTTCCCTCCCTCTTCTTCCAAAATAAAAAACAAAGCCCAAACCTGCTTGTCACTAGAAATTTCCCCTGTCAAAATCTGCCACATAGGCCATATGCTTGTCCTCCAGCCAGATCAAACACTGACCGCAGAAACAAAATTTGATCTGAAACTTGGCATGTAGCTCTCCAAAGACACAGCAAGGATAATCAAAATCAGAAACGGCAGCAAGTATTTCTGGATGCAGGAAAGCCCACTTATTTCCACACTTATTCAACTCCAGAAGACAGGAAGAACATATCCAATCTCCAGTTACCAAACCAGGTCTCTAAGCTGATGACTGTCTTTACACTGGACACTAAGCAGCTAGCGGATCTGGCAAACGCATCTACCAGAAAACCAGTAGTTTTCCAGTGTTCACGAAAGCAGCATCCACACTTGAGCTGTGCAGTCTCAGTACAGTTCTTGCACTTCCTGCTCTTCACAGCTTTCCTATCTCCTTGTACTTTTCAACTTTCCCAAAAAGGTGACCTGCAGCTCTGCACAGATATCAAAGCAATTAAAAATCAAAACACAACTTTTTTGGATGCGGGCACTACATCAGCACTGGCTTCAGAGCCATTGCTCTACTGAAACATTGAGGTAGGCCTGATGTATTGGAGCTATTAACAGGAACACTGCAGATCCTGTTAGCTTCAGGAGAATGCTTTCTCAAATATTTGGTTCAGTCACACAACACCGGTTATCCTTCTAAGCTCCACCTTTTTCAGTAGGCTGGTTGAGCTAAAAAAGTGCAAGCTTCATTGGGTGATGCTGGTATACGCTTGCTTACAGCATTATCGCTTACTTCTCTTCACTTAAAGTTTGATGACACAGTCATACAAGTCCTTTGCAATGATCACAGTATGCACTTATTCAGAAATGCAACAGCGTTAACACAATGTACCTTTCCCAAGTAAATACAAACCACATTTTAACACAATTGCCTAAACCAAAAGAATCCTAACCCCAGGACTACAGCAGAAATACTCTCCCACATGCACAGCTAAGGCAGAATAGTCCTCCCAAACCCTGTCATCCCGAAACACAGCACCACAGAGTACCTACACAGTTCTCCTTTACAATCCCTGGAGTGTCAAAACACCAGCGAGCATCCTTCACTTCGTTGTATGTGAACTCCTCCCTTTCCTCACGCTTCCTAGGGGAATGTCTGGGATCTTCATCTATGCTGTAGGACAGCACGTCAGGGTCAAAGTCAACCACGGGGCTAGGCTTCTGCCGTTGAAATGTTCTTCCAACTCTTCCTGGATTAAAATGAAAGGTTTCTTGGCAATTAATTTATTAACTTGCCTTTCCTTCAGCTGGACATCTGTCCCTTCCTTTGCTTAAAAGAGATGCATGTTGGTAATACAAACGTGACAAAGATGCTATGCGGGTAGAAATTTGTGTGTTCAAAAGCCAAGATACTAAGAAATCCCTTCTACAATTCTTGCTTAGCATTCCTCAAGCCCCAAAACCTTAGCAGGGACCAGATGACAAACACTCCATTATTTCTGTCTTACAGTAAAGCAGGTTGCCTCCTTCTTTCAGTGCCTTAGACTGTCAAACACAGAATTATTTGAAAATCAGAGCTATCTTCTGGCAACCCCCTCTTTTGGATACATACTAAAATGATGTACAACCACGGTGGCCTGCAGCCAAGACGTGACTATTTAAAAATGAAACTTGTTTGCTTTGGGAAGGACAGATGGGCTATAACACAGTATCACTGTAAACTGCTAAGCTGTCTGAACTAGGTCAGCAAATGCTGATGGGAGGTGCGCTGCAATGCTACTGTAACAGCTGAAAAATAAGTACTCGAAAGAAATACTAATTATATGACTTAGGGAGGAGCTAGAGGTCTTGCCCCCATTACTCAGGGAACAAAAGTTGGTCAAAATAACTTGAATGCAAGTTTGGAAATTTTTTATTGCTACTACAGATAGTACGTTCTTCCCATAATTAAACTGAAACGAATTCTTTCAGAGTGGAAAGAACTTGCTGGCCAAAACCAACTAGATTCTACAGCAAATTAAGGAGTTAACAGTCCTTTGTGTAATGCAGTATTTTCACTGGAGCAGAGGGGCCTTTAGTCAGGCAATACTCACCCACTAAGTAACCCTGCTTTTTAAGGTGATTAAGGTACTTTTTTTCTTCACTGCTTAGCTCATCTTCTGTTTTTGTTGCCTCCTCTTTCAGCCTCTCCTGCCTTCGGAATATCCTATCACATGTAGGATTAATAATTGGAAATTTCAACAGGTTCAGTGTTGTTCCTGGAAAAAACAGAAGGCACGTTTGGGCCTCCGACTGCTTGGCACATTTAAGCTTTGAGGAACAAGAAAAAAAAAAAATTGCTTCTCCAACTTCTGGGTGAAACCCACTAACACAAAGTTGGAGGTGGAACTACAGCTGCTTCCACAGAGTACTAGCCTCCCCAGCCAGGGCGGCGGAAACGAGGCATCCATCCGCTAGAGATCTGCTCTCACCTACGGTTTGATGAAACAGGTCTCAAAGCCAAGTGGTGGCAAGACTGACTTAATACACCCCAGGCAAGTCCCACCTCCAGGCAGCTTGGTTTGGCCTATGGCTGTTTTACAGGTGCTCACCTGTCCACCTCCCGGTCTCTCTCTAGACTTGGAGGGCACCACTAATTGACAGGGAGATGGCAAGGCACTCAGACTGGGTACTGTCCCCACTGGCAGGGGAACACGCAGGCCGGCTCTGGTTTACCAGCCCCCTTACTGCTGTGAGATGCGCAGCACCCCCTGTGCACACCTTCCACCCTGTGGAAGGTGACCCTTCAAAGCATGGCGCAGCACTGCAGCTCGCTGCCCACAACGGCCATGCTTTGTGGTGACAGGCACCCGTTTGGTGACAGGTCCCCCCACCCCAGGGCTGGCCGAGGGTAGCCTTGCAGGAGGCCTGGGGCTAGCTGGCCTCTGAGCGCCCAACACCACCGTGATGGGAAAAGCGATGTCCCTGACCTGGCCAGGGGGAGACGGTGGCCCTGTCGACAGCGTCGGGGGCACGGGACTTGCAGTAGTCGGAGCGCAGCAGGGTGTTGAAGAGCGTCGACTTGCCGGAGTTGGTGGCGCCCAGCAGGTAGACGTCGCCGGCGCACTTCCAGGAGCGCTGCAGCCGGCTGACCAGCCCCTCCAGCCCGAAGCCCGTCTTGGCGCTCACCAGGCGGACGTCCACCAGCGGGGCCCCGCGCAGGCCGGCCTGGGCGCAGGCCGCCGCCAGCCGCCGCCGCAGCCGCCCCAGGTGCCCGGGCGAGTCGGCGGGCAGCAGGTCCACCTTGTTGCCCACCACCAGCAGCCCGGCGGCGGGGACGTCGGGGCTCAGCAGCCCCGGCAGCTGGGGCAGCACCGGGTCGGGCAGCTCCAGCACGTCCAGGATGTAGAGGAGGAGCGGGCCGTGGCCGTGGCGCGGGGGGCGGCGCAGGGCGGCGCTCACCACCAGCCGGTGCTGCTCGGGCGGCAGCCGCAGCCGCAGGGCCCGGCCGTGGTGGGCCAGCAGCCAGCAGCGCTGGCAGACGGCGCCCCGCAGCCCCGCCGCGCCGGCCGGGCCCTCCGATAGGCTCCGGTACTTCTCCGCCGGCAGGAAGCCCGGCGCCGCGCCGTCGCGGCACTGCAGCTCGGCCCCGCAGCCCGAGCAGCTCACGCCGCTCGGCGGCACGGACGGGTCGGGCCGCCCCGCCACCGCCGCCACCGGGGCCCGCTCCCGCCGCTCCCTGCCCGGCTGCCGGTCCCTGCCCGGCTCCCGCTCCCGGCAAGGCACCGCTGCTGCTGCCGCCGCCGCCGCCGCCTCGCTCGGCTCCGGCTCATACTCGAGGAAGACAAACCGCTCCTCCTCGCCGCTGGCTGCCGCCTCACGCCGCAGCACCGGAGCCCAGGGCCGGGCGCGGGCCAGGCGGGCCAGGAGCGCCGGGCCCAGGCGCAGCATGGCGGCGCCGGCGGCCCCCGCGGCGGGCAGGAGGCGGGCTGGGCTCCCCAGCCGCGCATGCGCGTCCGTCCCACCGCCCCCCCGCGCGCTGCCTGCTGGGAGACGGCGCGCGCAGCCGCGCTGCGCCGCCCCGCCCCCCGTGTGACGTAAGCAGGGCGCGCGCAGCCGCTCCGTCGCCCGTCTCGGTGCCGCTGTGCCCGGGCGCTCGCCGCTGAGC
>VFFE01006928.1:63303-82691 GCA_008921705.1 Burhinus oedicnemus
GGCGGGGAGAGACACTGAGGTGAGCGGAACCTGGGTTAAATGTTGTGCTTCCCCGGCAGATATGCAGTATGATGAAGACGACGATGAGATCACCCCCGACTTGTGGCAAGAAGCCTGCTGGATCGTTATTAGGTGACTTTTTAAAAAAAAAAAAAACAACTCACTGTTCTTAACACTTCAGCATATGTGCTCTCGGCCTTACCGGTGTCACCCCGTTCGCTAGCAGCGTGTCGTGGAAGCTGCAGGCTCGGGTACGCTGAATTGTGCGGTGGGGTACACTGTTCTGAACGAAGTAAGAAGTGGTTTTAATTCCGTATCAAGCACGTGATTTTGTTCGCTACTTGCACAGCTGATGCTGGCAGTAGGAAACCAGTACTTGGCTATTTTACTGCGTTGGTGTTTTTCTAGCAAGATGTGAATGTCCAGGACCTGCAGCTTCTTGTGACTGTTAAGGAGTGCGATGCTGCGAGGAACTGAGTAAAAAGTGTTGCTGTTGCTAATTGCATAATTCAGAAAATGTATATGACTGGTGTCTTAGAGCCATAGTTGCAAACAGAATGCCGGATCTGTGGGGATGGTCCCATAGGCAGCCTGGATGGAGAGCAGAGATGAGAAACTTCGGGGGCAGAAGGAGGTCCTTTTTCTTGCAGCCCAGTGATGAGTGCTACTTATCAGGTGGGAGGTGACTGAGGCAGGCCCTCAGCTGGGGTTGCACCTCACTCCATATGAGGAAACACTTTTTTTACTGTGAGGGTGACCGAGCCCTGGCACGGGTTGCCCAGAGAGCTTATGGAGTCTCCATCCGTGATGGTATTCGAAAGCCGTCTGCACTTGGTCTTGGGCTGTTAGCTCTAGGTGACCCCGCTTGAGCGGGCTGATAGGACAAGATAACCACCAGAGGTCCCTTCCAACCTCAACTGTTCTGTGATACAGTTTGCCCTTTCCCTTCCTTCTTCCCCTTGTGCAGTAGCAGACTGTGCTGGCAAAACTCACTGTGCCAACAGCAGGATAGCCAGGGGCGTGTTCCCCTTCTTGGGGAAGCCTGAGGTTACTGGTAAGGAGGTAGTTGCTCTAGAGAGTTTTCTCTAGAGATCCTGGCAGTGATGAGGCAGAAGCTGAGGTAGTGTGGGTTCCTTGGCTGGCTTCAGGAACATGAGGTAGAGGAGCTTGCTAGCAGGAGCTCATGCAGCAGACGTGTTTAGGTCATCCCATTAAAAGTTAGGATGTGGGGCTTCAAATTTAGGCTTTGATTTTTTTTACAGTTAGATTGTGCTGGGCTGAAGCTAGATGACACAAAGGCTTGGGGAAATCCAGAGGAGTGAAGCCGGGAATCTCTGTGTGGCTGGAACAGAGGGGACCTAAGCAAAGAAAAGTTCTGAGAGCTGTTGCCTTGATTTAGGGGCATGCGCTCAGTTTACTGCAGCTTGCAAAATTAGTTAAGGCAAAGCAGTTTACATGCATTGTTGAAAACATTAGCTGAAGCCACTTTTACTGAGGTTTAAGTCACGTTTCCTTTCTAATTTAAGGTAGACTGTGCATAGGGTCATGGCTTAGCCAAGAGGTGGCAGCAAGTCTATCACTTTGTAGTGTCTGTGTCTTCAAACACTGAGATAGAATTGTTTAGCATTTTTGAGCATCTATGTTCAAAACTTATGCCCTGGGAAAAGTGAATGTGTTTGATTCTGTGCTATATTTCTTGGCTTTTGAAGGTGTTCTTATAAATACATCTTAAGCTTGTTGATGTGTAAAGTACATGGTTTAAATTAAGATCTCGTGTTCATTAATGCACTCTTTTTTTTTAGCTCCTATTTTGATGAAAAGGGTTTAGTAAGGCAACAGTTGGATTCTTTTGATGAGTTTATTCAGATGTCTGTGCAGAGAATTGTTGAAGATGCTCCACCAATTGATTTACAAGCTGAAGCCCAGCATGCCACAGGAGAAGTGGAAGAGCCGGTAAGTGGCGACCCCCAGCAGAGGTGATGTTTTTTTACAATGCAAAATTATTTTAGGTGGGTTTTATTCAACCCTCATCGCAAGAGACGGAAATACATCTGAGTTGTGACACTGCTCACACAGTCAATAGGACAGAAGTATGTACTCTTTGGAGTCTATGAGGTACACAGTCGAGTTTCTGGATAGTCAGGTATATGGCTGAGAAACATGTGCAAGAGCTTTGTTATCCATGGAATCGAACTTTCCTCTACTATAGAGTTACTCTTTCCTGCTGGTTAAGTTGTTGATTGAGTTGAGAAATTACAAAGAACAATTGGCTGCTGCCGCTCATGTTGTCAGTTACTATATGAAACTGCACTGACAGGGATGTAGTAGAGCAAGTCAGGTAGCCAAAAGCAAACCATGTTTTGGTGGGATTTTGAGCTACTTGTAAAGCTACTGGTTTACCATGGCAAGAAAGGTTTATGGCTGAAAAGTTCTTTTTTAGCTTTTTTCAGCTGAAGTTATGTCCGGGTTTTCAAAGGGTGCCATTGCGCGTAATCTTCCATTGGCACCATGTTCCAAAGGAGAACAAATTATCTAAGTGATGCTCTTCTGCAGTGAGTGTGCACCTTCTACAGTGGCTGTGCTGCTTTCGTACGTGTCCCTCATGTGATGTGTTCCCTGTTCCGTAAGTGCAAGTAGTGATGATCTGTTCCCTGCTATCAGTCGCTACCTTGCTGCTTGCCTGTAGAGATTCAAAAGAACTTCAGGACACCTGAACATTGACTTTGCTACATGTTTTGACTGTTCCTTTGCATTTTTTTGTAGGCAAACAATTATGCTGTAGAGAGAATAACTGAGATTTCTTTTAGTTTCTTTGTTAGACAAACAGTTCATAAACATTTATCTCACTGTAATTCTCCTTAATGTTTCTTCTGTTATTCTGTTTATATTATTGCTGAAATCTCTAGCTGTGCAGTTCTGCATTGCTGTATGTGTATGTGGTTAAGGTTCAGATTGCAACCGTGGTATGTGCCAGGCTTCTTTTTGCCCAAGAGCTAGTATTTTACTTTCTCGAATCAGAGAGGTTAGTTTCTTATTCTTACTTATCAAATTAAAGTTTTTAGGAATAGGTCTAGATATGAGAAAAAGGAAACTTCCTTTTTCTTTCAGTCACTTGCAGGCAACCTCTTGCCTCATTTAAAGATACTGGATTAATTTAAGGAGGCTGAGTGTATTGGACTAATTTGACTTTTGGTTTCTTTCTCCCTCCACTTCTCTGCCTCAAATTTTGAAGGCAATTTGGGCAACTTAGAGCACATCAGAGAGTTTAACAACCATGCTCAGAGACAGGTATTGTGGTAAATGTGTTGTCCTTGAGAGTGCTTGGATGAGAACTTGGGAAACTTGGTACTGTATGTGGCTGCTGCTGTAAATCCAGGAAAGAGGTGTTTCTTTGGGTAAGACTTGAGAGAATTTTTTTGACCTACAAGATGTTTGCCAACAGGGTTCTGCCACATACTATTGTAGGAAGCTTTTGTGCCTTTTTAAAATTAGATTGTTATTAGGTCTTTCTTGGTAATTCAAGTCTCACTTTGTTTACTGGTCCTATAGAATCATCCTAGGAACTCGTATTGCTGTGTTTTCAGTTATTGGTAACGGTTATCATTCTCCAGTAGCAGTTTTGGTTAGTAATAAGTAAGAGAGAATATCTTGAATACAGAAGGCTAGTTATTAGCATATGTTGTGGATAGAGCAGCAGTGACACTTCAGTATGTCTGAAAGCTGTGGGGTTTTTTGATAAATTGACGCAATAATCTATTTAATCTCTAGAAGAAACAAAACCACCTAGCACAGATGTTAAAAAGGTGATTTCTGTGGCTCTGTGTAAGACAAAATGTATGGGATGGATAATTTGCACCTTTGCCTTTAATAGTGAGTCCAGAGAAAGGACCGAATATGAGGACTTTGAAAATATATTTTAGGAAGACTAAAACTCCTTGTGACATAAACCATAAACTGACTTTTTTTCTCTGCATTGGAGCTTGCTCTTGCTTACGGCTAAGATGCGCTAAAATGCCTGCATGGAATTCAAGTTTTGTTTTAGTAATAAATATTCTCAGCTGGCTTCTAGGCAGATACGTAGTTGGGGTGGCAGCACTGTAGTTCTTTATTTGTGTTAGCTTCTGTTCTGCAAAAGGACATGGCGGGAAATAGCTACTTGAAGAAAAGGTTGTAAGGAAACAAGTCTTTCAACTTGTATACATGCAGGTCTGATGATTTGCTTATGTTTCTCTACCTGCCTGGGTTTTGGTCTTTGAAGGAATGCTTTGTGAGTAGAGTGGCTCATCTCTAGGTCCTTTTAGGAAGCCAAGAGCCAAGTTGCCCCGGCACGCTTGTGCACCAGGACTGAGGCCACACATATGAAAC
The DNA here is from genome assembly GCA_008921705.1 of Burhinus oedicnemus. Taxonomy (NCBI): domain Eukaryota; kingdom Metazoa; phylum Chordata; class Aves; order Charadriiformes; family Burhinidae; genus Burhinus; species Burhinus oedicnemus. The sequence continues at coordinate 67,669 of VFFE01006928.1, forward strand.
ACTGGAACAAAGCTACTGTTGTGTAACTGCTTGCTTTCTTTAAGGTTTTAGCTCCCTCTACCAGATACACAAATGCACTTTGATAAGAGCATTGTTTTAAAACTGGGAGTTTTTCTGTTGCTGAATGATATCTGTCCTTTTGTACCCGTGGTTTCACTGTAACACGTGAAAGGATTTCTGTGGAACTAAAAGCTATTAAATTTAATGTTTTATACATGGCAGCAAAGGTTTACAAAAACTCACACCTTTTTTGATATATCATCTATCTTATTGAATGTATTGAAGCAGATTCACCTTTTTGCATCGTAAAACTAGCAGTTTTATGTAAAGTTAACATAGACAATAAATATCTAAATAAGCATATGTAAGGCAATATTCTACTTGTTAATATATTCACTGACTTTGCAGATTTGGAGTTTGTTAGCTATTTTGTAGGAGGAAGACCTGTTTGGTTTTTGTCTTACCAATGGTTTTGACCCTTCAGTTTCCTTGGGGTTTGTTTGTTGGTTGGTTGGTTGGTTTGTTTTATTAAAGAGGTGTTTAGAAAATATTGAAAGTTCTTGAGTGTTTGTTTGATCTATTCATCTGAAGAGGGATTGTTTCCAAACCTTGAGCTGAGGACATGCGGTAGCATTGGGTATTAAACTCTAGGGCCGCTCTTGAACAACTGAAGTAGATGATTCTGCCATTAAAGGTAAATGTCGTCTTCTTTTTCCAGCCCCGGTATCTGTTGAAGTTTGAACAAATCTATCTCTCCAAACCTACGCATTGGGAAAGAGATGGAGCACCCTCACCTATGATGCCCAATGAAGCCAGACTGAGAAACCTTACGTAAGAATGAACTCTGTAGTGAATAAACACAAGGAAGGACTGGCTTTGCGTTATTAATTGATAGTCTTTTTCAATTCAGTAGTGCCTTGAAAATTTAATAATTACTGCTCTATTTAAATTTCGATGTCTAGTTGTTAAATCCAGACGATGATTTGTTAATAATGCTTAATATTACCAGTGAGTGCTTGAGTAACTGCATTCATTATCCTTCTGTACAATCTGGAGTAGTAACCAGCAAGTAACACAATGGTGCTTTTATTCTGTAGGTATTCAGCCCCCTTGTATGTGGATATAACTAAAACTGTTATTAAAGAAGGAGAGGATCAGTTACAGACACAGCATCAGAAAACTTTTATAGGAAAAATTCCTATTATGTTACGTTCAACATACTGTTTGTTGAATGGCTTAACTGACCGTGATCTTTGTGAACTGAATGAATGCCCGCTTGATCCTGGTGGCTACTTTATCATTAATGGATCAGAAAAGGTAAGGGATTTTACCTTACACAGCCATCTTTACAGGCATTGAAAGTTCTATTACTTGTTTCCATATGTTTTGCCAGGAACATAAGCACTTTTATTCCAGTGTATCACAGTTACTGCGGGCGTTTGTGATCTTGTAGAAAGATGGGATTTTAGTCCTCTGTAAGGACATTCTTGAGCCACCTTGTCTTCTTCTCTGAGGCACGTTTCCCTCCTTCAGTTTCATAAACTGTTTTGCATTGAATGCCACTAAATACTCTAGATATTTTCCTTTCCATTTTCAACATTGCAGAGCAGCGTGCACTCTAAAATGAGGTACTTTTTCACTCGGAGTCTCCTTCAGTTTGTTCACAGCTGTATAGATGCGTTTTATTGTAAGAACAGGTTCTTCCTTCCATTGCTGTGGATTCAGCTTTAGCAAATCATATCCTCTCCATGCTTGCGCTTCACCAATGAAACTGCTAGTTTTTTGTAACTGACACCTGGGCAAACGCAGCAAAAGAAATAGAGTTGTATTTTTCTTCTTGGGGGGGCGAGGGGGGGGAATCTGGCTCTGACTGTTGGAGCTGGCATTTAAATTTAAATGCCTGTGTAGTGTGTTGGCCTTGGAAACAGATCGTGAAATGCTTTCTTTATCAATGTTGTGCCTAAAGCTAACAGAAATGTCTCGGCACAGCTACCAGATATGGTAAGTACATCATAGAGAATGGTGTTTTCGGAGTCTTTTGTTTTGGTTATTCTGTCTTAACTAGGTCTATGTTTTGCTTAGTACTGTATCTTTAAAATTTAGAGTATAATCCATATGAGTTTGGTAAATTAACTTCACGCTGTGCAGTGCTCTTAAAGTTAAGGCACCTGTAGGAATAGCAGAAACACACTGTGCTTGTTGCTTTCAGCATGCCCTTTTGCCAGTTATTTACTAGTGTTCTTGTTTCTAACACAGGTCCTAATTGCTCAAGAGAAAATGGCTACAAACACAGTGTATGTGTTTGCAAAGAAAGATTCAAAATATGCCTACACAGGAGAGTGTAGATCTTGTCTGGAAAATTCCTCTCGACCAACAAGTACTATATGGGTTAGCATGCTGGCCAGAGGTGGGCAGGTATGCCTGAGCAGTAATAACCCCTGCCCTGGGGCTTAACATTAACATTACGTTGTTTTAGGAGTTTTGTTACTGTTCTGTCTCTTCGTGTTACTTACTTTCGGGATTTTGAGAAGAAATTTCTTCTGATGTTAAGTTACAAAGAAGGTAAAATTAAATGAAAATCTATTCTGTTTGTCATAGAATTATGCCTGTCTCTGGGACAAATAATTTGAGGATTGAAATGAAGACTTAATTTGTCCCAGCTTGTGGGGCGAGGCTGAGAAAAAATCATTTTAGAGTTACTGTAAATGAGTTCTTAGAAAATCCAAGCAAGCTGTTGCATGTTTTTTTTGACAAAGGACAAGAATAGGAGCAGGTACCCTGTCTTTGCTGATGGCCAAGCTAGCGTTTGGATGTGTTTTGCAGACCACATATTAATTCATATTTAACATCTAATTGTGCCACCTGTGAGGGGAAGTAAGTGCTATTCATAACTTCAAAAACAAATGGTGTCATTTACCATTGCACTGATGTTTGGAAATTCCCAAACATGTTCAAAGAGTAACTTTTAATAGAAGTCTTACACCACTCTCGCTCCTGATGGCTGGAGCGCTCTTGAGTGGTGGTCCCTCTGCATCCCACAATGTTTAGTTTTTTTCTGGGGGGGGGGGAGCAGCTACTTGAATAATTGCGAGAATGGAGAGTCTTACACAGTGGATTAGAAAAGCTGGACTTAAGCTGACAGAAGGAAAGCTGAAGGTGGATAGGATTGCTCTTTGCAAATACAGAAGGAGAGAGAAAGGATGCATACGAGTGAATGAATAGTATTTAAATTTCTTTGTATCAGCAAAAACCTTCCAAGTTTTTGCAGACTTCTAAAGTTAGAAATGTTTTTAAAATAAAAAAGTCACTGCTGCAGTAAGGTTTCAGAATAGTTCCTTAGTTGGCCTGCTGAGAAGTCGTGGTTTCCTGTAGTGCTTGAATAAATATAGTTATGCTGTATCATCCAAGTCCAGAGAGATATTATTACTTAAAGGCAAGATCATTCTAAACTGATGTATGTTTTTCCCCATCTTTTCAGGGTGCGAAGAAGAGTGCTATTGGTCAGCGCATTGTAGCAACTTTGCCATATATCAAACAAGAAGTCCCCATCATAATTGTCTTTCGTGCACTAGGCTTTGTTTCTGACAGGGACATTTTAGAGCACATCATATATGATTTTGAAGATCCAGAAATGATGGAAATGGTAATATATGTTAAATAAGTTATTTCCTGTCTTGATATTTGGTGATGTGTAGGTGTGGCTAATCATAATTCAAAGTACTGTTCATTTTCCAATTGTAATTTATTACTTTATTATTTTTGTGGGTTGTCTGTTAGAAATGTCAAAAGTTCTCTGTCTAAACCTATTCTAAGGAGTATTTTAAGTGAACAAAGCGCAATAGAGATTTTAAAGAGTTGATGTGCATTTGGGAAGGTAGGGTCTTATCTTGCTGCCATTGACTTTAATTGTAAAATCCCAATTTATATCTGAAGGAGCAACAGGCCTAGAATGTACTTGAATGAGAACTATTTTCTGAAGTCTAAACTATCTTTTGTGTGCTTCCTGTGTGGTTCATTACTGTTTTCTGATGCTCTTGAAAGAGCTACTATAGTAAAGAGAGAAAGAACTGGATTGGTAATTAGCAGTTCCTGAAAAGAATTACCAGCAAACTACTGCGTAGTTGCCTTCAACTCCAACAGGCACTGGATGGATGCTACAGGGTTTTGCTGTACTTTGTGCATTAGGTCAAACCTTCTCTGGATGAAGCGTTTGTCATTCAGGAGCAAAATGTTGCTCTAAACTTCATTGGATCAAGAGGTGCAAAGCCAGGTGTCACCAAAGAAAAGAGAATCAAGTACGCTAAAGAAGTCTTGCAGAAAGAAATGCTCCCGCATGTTGGTGTCAGTGACTTCTGTGAAACCAAAAAGGCTTATTTTCTGGGGTATGTCAGTATTTTGTGTCACACGTCTCTAAATGGACCCTGAATACAGATTTTATTTACATATATGTATATGATGGGAAGAACAAACTGAATGGAAGTTTGTTTTTAACCTTGGTCTTCTGGATAATTAGTGATAAACTTCAGGGCACTGGTATATTTTTGTAGCTGAGAAAATGCAAATATCGATAAGATAGGGGAAAAAAAAGAAAGAAACAAAAAAAGCCTCCAGTACATTCTGGATGTTAAGTTAGAGGTGGTGATAGCGATAAATGCCTTTTTGAAGCGATAAATGACTCTTTTTGACGTTGCATGGACAACATATAGATGTTGATAACTAATGTGTAGATAACTAGTGATAAGCTGTTTGTGATGTAAATTCACTCTTTGTTAGCACATCCTCTTGATCACTGCTTATTGGTATGCAGATGAACTGTAGCATCAGGAGACTTATAATTTTACACCTGATTCTACGTGCTTAAACATAGCCCATATTTCAGTACAGGACACACATGTAGTAGAAGATGCATTGCCATCATGATGTAAATACTAACTTCTCTCTGTAGTTATCTGAACTCTTTGTGGGTCATTTACCTCTAAGGATGTACGTGCTGAAGAGGTCTGTTTTAGGACAGCAGTATCCTAAAGATCTAAAATGGACAGTGTTTAGGAAACAGTTCAGTGATTTATGTATGAAAGCATGTAGTCTTTGTTTTGAATGTCTGCAATCAGTTTAAAATATAAACCGTCTTATTTGCTTAGGTATATGGTTCATAGATTGTTGCTGGCAGCACTGGGAAGACGAGAGCTTGATGACAGAGATCATTATGGCAACAAAAGACTGGATCTTGCTGGGCCACTGTTGGCTTTCCTGTTCAGAGGGTAACTATAATATATACATTTTCTTCAGAGATAATTAATGGTAGAGGCATTGCCAGCTAGGTGCTTGTAAATCTACTCTACTCTACTCTACTCTACTCTACTCTACTCTACTCTACTCTACTCTACCAGACTGTTCTGTTGTGTCTGATAACCAGTCTTGGGCAACACAGCCTGTATCTGATTATGACTTTTTCATGGAGTGGGTAGGTTTCCTCTAATAGTAGGTGGCTAGCATCAGCTTTTTTTGAAGTATATTTTGTGCATGTTCACAAACAGGTTAATTTGTTTTGGTTTTTTTCCCCCCTCCTCCTCTAGTGACAAATTACTTGCTTCTGTTCAGGAGGCCACTGGTGTTTTTTCTAAATAGTGTTGGGTAGGCTGAATTGCTACAGTACTGTTTAATCATGTTTCTTGGCATCTTCTTCACAGAATGTTTAAGAATTTGCTGAAGGAAGTGAGAATATATGCACAAAAGTTTATTGACAGAGGGAAAGATTTCAACTTGGAGCTGGCAATTAAAACAAGAATTATTTCAGATGGTTTGAAGTATTCATTAGCAACTGGAAACTGGGGTGACCAGAAGAAAGCTCATCAGGCCAGAGCAGGAGTATCTCAGGTAAAATAGCTGAATAAGTCATGGTAGCATTTGTCAGGTTTACATAAGAGGGAAAGTATATCGTGGAATTTTAACATTGCTTGGCAGACGTGCATGTTGTATGTTAAATAGAACCATTTTTAAAAGGAAACTTCCATAGCTGAAACAGATGAAGATCCAAATAGTTGAGTCTGGTGTGGGGTTTGACGTTTTTTTTGTTGTTGTTTGTTTTTTGTTTTAGCTGTTGTGTTCAGTGCTAAACAGCTGGTGTAACTCTTGTAAAGACTTTTTGTGTTAGAGCATATACCTGTGTGTCTGGTCAAGTCCTAGTCCCAGGGAATCTTTAGGGAGGATGGATTTCTTTCCTTTAATTACTTCCAGTGCTTCACAGGTGGTTAAAGAAACTTGAGTGACACCTTGTAATATAACAGTTATGTATTCCACAGCTAATGATGAGGAGCACTGACTTTACTAGCCCAGAGCAGTACTTAGCTGAGCTTGTTTCTCATAAAGGTGGAAACAGGGAAGAGGTGACTGTTTTTAAATAGCAGCACATTTTGTTGTCTGGAGCGCTGGTGAGATCATAATTTGGCAAAAGCAAAGTTAGGAAAGGGACAAAGATGGTAATTGTCCCTAGATGGTGTGTTGTTGGTGTATGCGTATGGGGGGCTTGTTTGCTTTTTAAATAAACTCTCACATTTCAGGCTGTAACATTAAATTTTCAGGAAGCCTTGAACAGACTCTGAAAAGAATGTAAATGCTGATCTGCTCCTAATAACTAAGTTGCCTTAGTTTTTTCAAACTAAGTTTGAAAAGGTCTCTGTGTCATTGTACTGGCAAACCCGCCTGGTGAAAATGCAGTTTAAAAGTATTTTTACAAATATCACCCATTCTAGTTACCCGATCAGAGTAAGCTATACTACAAAAAACAGATTTTAAGGGTAAACTTAGTCTAAGATTAATGGAAGTGAACTAAAAAGTGTAGCTAACAAAAATCAGAGCTATTTCAGTTCTTTTGAAGTACATAATTTCTAGAGGGCATTGATCCTTTGCTCTAACGTATCATGAGGCCTGTCAACAACACGCTTAAGAAGCTTTGACTAACTGAATTCCTTACTACGTGCAGGTGTTAAACCGCCTGACTTTTGCATCTACGCTTTCCCATCTGAGACGCCTGAATTCTCCAATTGGTAGAGATGGTAAACTAGCAAAGCCCAGACAGCTGCACAATACGCTGTGGGGAATGGTTTGCCCTGCTGAGACCCCAGAGGTAATGAAAGCAATATTTATGTCAGTTCTTACTCTTGCCTAACTGCTTTTATCTGCTGTTCATTTTGTAGCCATGGCGTTTGTGATGATCACTTGCGCTTTTTTTTTGAAATGCTGACACAAATATTTAGCTTTATAGCTAACTCTGTAGTTGAATGGCAGAAATGAATAAAGTAAATAGCATGTTTTGTGTCCAGTTCCTTGAGGACTTGAAGTTTAAGTTCTCAGATCTTCCTGGGGGAATCTGTTGATTTGGAAATGCAGGTTAACTTTGTGTCTGTACTAGGGTCATGCAGTAGGACTGGTGAAGAACTTAGCCCTGATGGCTTACATTTCTGTGGGGTCTCAGCCATCTCCAATTTTGGAATTCTTGGAAGAGTGGAGTATGGAAAATCTGGAAGAAATATCTCCAGCAGCAATAGCTGAGTATGTGCAAATGAAACTGTTTAAACAGAATCAAGCATTTTATCCTGCACAACACTTGAAGGTTTGGGGGTTTTGGTGGATTCTTTCTATTTGTTTTTCCCTCTTTCTAGTGCTACCAAGATCTTTGTTAATGGCTGCTGGGTAGGAATACACAAAGATCCAGAGCAGCTCATGAATACCCTAAGGAAGCTCCGTCGTCAGATGGACATCATTGTGTCAGAGGTATAAATTTTACATCTGGACTTTGGGTGTCTTTTTAGATGACAGAGAATAATTCCTTGATACTACTTTGCAAGCTCCAAATAGCATTATTTGCAAGTCTCTGAACATACTTCGCATTGCTTGGGTTGTTTTGTTTTGGGAGTTTTCTGGGGTTTGATGCTTTTTGGTGTTTTGTTTGTTTGATGTTGTATGTGATTTGTTGTTTGGTTGTGGGGTTTCTTTTTGGGTGGTTTGTGTTTTGTTGGGTTTTTCTGTTTGTTTGTTTGCTTTTTTTAAAAAAAGAGGATACAGTTGAAGACACTCTCTTGAAATGCTTCTGTTTGTAGGAGTGTTAATGTTTGTTCTGTGCTGCTGATAGCATCTGTAAGGTCTTTGCTTTAGGGAACTTTGTTATCCTATTTTGTGTTCTGTAGTTCTGATTCCGGGCTGAGACTTTGTACTAATGGGATTCTGCTTTCTTGTACAGGTTTCAATGATTAGAGATATTCGTGAGCGAGAAATCCGCATCTATACTGATGCAGGCAGAATTTGTCGACCCCTTTTAATTGTGGAAAAACAGAAGTTGCTGTTGAAGAAAAGGCATATTGACCAACTGAAAGAACGAGAGTATAACAATTACAGGTGAGAGATGTTCCTGAAACTCAACTGAATGTCTAATTTCCCATCCCCAGATTGTAGAGTGAAATGTTTAAAGCTTTGTGCAACACAAAGATGCTTTCTCTGCCTGGTGTCTTAATTAAGTTTTTGATCACATTGACATGGTGGTAGTAATAATAAGCCAGGGAAGCCCTTGGTATTGTTACTGCCAAAGAGACCCATTATATGTGTTAGCTGAGTATTTCCAATGTTGGTTATTCAGTTGGCAGGATCTTGTGGCCAGTGGTGTAGTGGAGTACATTGATACACTGGAAGAAGAGACTGTGATGCTGGCAATGACTCCAGATGACTTGCAAGAGAAAGGTGTGGCATATTGTTCAACATACACGCACTGTGAGATTCACCCATCTATGATCCTGGGAGTATGTGCATCCATTATCCCTTTCCCTGATCACAACCAGGTCAGTGCATCACTTCTGACATCCGGCTTTTAAAGTTGATAGAAAACTCACAGGTGTATGTAAAGAGCTTTACATACATATATACTGGTCTTTTCTTGTCTGTCTAGTCTCCCAGGAACACATACCAGTCTGCTATGGGTAAACAGGCCATGGGAGTTTACATTACAAACTTCCATGTTCGTATGGATACGCTGGCACATGTGTTGTATTATCCTCAGAAGCCCCTTGTAACGACACGCTCCATGGAGTACTTGCGATTTAGAGAGTTACCAGCAGGTATGTTGTCGGTTAATGTTTATTAAACAAAAATACTACTGTTTTGTTTTAACTGTATCAGAAATGTTGTGTGTATAATATTTGACTATTTAGCGAATATATGTAATTAAAGAAATAATCATAGGCTAAATGTTAACTTGTAGCTTGACACCTAGACTGCCAAAAATACATTGCTAGTATTGCAGCTTAAACTACTCTATCCATATAGTCTGGTAAAATCTAAGTGGAAAAATGCATTTTCTGTATTGGTATTTGCTAGGTTCTTCACAAGGGGTCACTCTTGACTCTGTTTTCTACCTGATGCTGCATTTGCTGATACCACGTGGTTTTTCTGTGTGGGACATGGAGATTTTATCTCAGAAAGGGTAGAACAGCTTCATTGTAGGAGCACAGCTTATTGTGAGTTATAAGTATGTATACCTGTCTGGTATGTGTGCATCCTTTCAAAGTATTTGCTCTATGTATTATAGGTATCAACTCGATTGTAGCCATTGCATCGTACACAGGCTATAACCAGGAAGACTCCGTCATCATGAATCGTTCTGCTGTAGACAGAGGTTTTTTCAGGTGAGACTTCATAAATTCTTTAACTGTTTGGAAGAAAATAAAAAAAAAAGTATACTGAGTTTTCCAAAGGCTCAAGAAAAGGCCATCTTATGCTGGAAGACACCATTCTCCAAATCTTTTCAACCTGAGAAGCTTTTTAATTTATATTTTTTAATGAGGGTGGAGGGAGCAGCACAATGAAAATGGTGAATGTGTATCTTAGCAAAACACAGTGAGTAATGGTTCATCCTTTGTGTAACCTGACTTCCCACTCTGTCTTCCCAACTCTTCCATTTTAGTTGTCTTTACTATGTTCTTCGTACGGTGGTTAAATGAAAAAATTTTTGGACTCTTTACTGTTATATTTTCATGTAACTCTTGCCAGTAATATGAACTCCTTAATGCCAATATTGCAGCTTTGTAATATAGTCTTGTCTTTAGTAGCATAACAGTTGCTATCAGTGAGGACTGGAATGTTCCTCTGCTTAGTAGGAACTGATATTGGGGCAACTGGCAACTGATGTGACTTTGTGCATTATAGTTTTCAGATGTCTGTGCTTAGCTGTATAGCTGGTCAGCGGGTTTCTAGTTTTGTTTGTTTTCTTTTGTCCAAGTTGAGCCCAAGAAGTGTGTGCGTGGTATCTTGGATCTACTGTCTTCCAATGTAGAATGAGACTATTAGACTTTTATGGCTCATGTGAAGCTTTTATAGAATCTCCTGTGTGCGTGGGAGTAATTAAATGTGGATAATATTTATCTGAAAGGCTGTGGCTTTGGTGTACTGGCAAATGAGGCAGCAAACAAAAACCCCTAAAGCCCCAGAAAGAAGCCTATATAAATTGAAAGTTTTCCACTGCAGCTCAGTTGTACTGTGTGTGGCACTGCAAGGTAGCAGTAGAAGCCTAAAAATGCTTGCAAAATGACAAGTATAAGGAGAGCAAAATGACAAGTATAAGGAGAAAAGTAATATGAGAATGATATGATGAAGGTGTGAATAATCTTTAGGAACAATAACAACTGCTTTCACGATGTCAAGCAGATCTGAAGGTCTCTGCAGTTCATAAAATATTAGCATGTCATCTGCAGGTACTTTGGCAATATCTGAAAAGTGACCATCAAAATGCCACCTGAAACTGTTTTTAGTTTGTTTGGTGGTTTTTGTTTTTGTTTTCCTCTCCTCAATGATGGACAGATTAACCATCACTAAAGGAAAGGTTGTGTGGCGTGTGAACATTATTTGTTTTGGTTGATGTTAGTAACAGTAGCCATTATATGTGATAAAAGGATGATTATAGTGAAATTGAGATGTACAGATGAGGAAAAATGATGCTGGTTTCACTGGAGAAGGCTTTATAACTTTGTTTCAGATCTGTGTTCTATCGCTCCTACAAAGAGCAAGAGTCTAAAAAAGGGTATGACCAAGAGGAAGTTTTTGAAAAGCCTACACGTGAAACTTGCCAAGGTAAGATCTAGGAGTGTATAAAGATTGAGTTTTTAAATTAATGTTTCTGTGGGCAAGGTTGTTAATGTTGTTGAACTGATTCAGTCTTTATTTTGGGATATATAAAATGGCAGAAATATCTGTTAAGATCAGTTAAGATATTTGCATAAAATTATCTAGGCATTTCAGCAGTAGTCTGAAGTTGCAAGCAGCCTTGTTGAATTTCTACAGAACACCAAAGTCAATATATTGAAAAATTTGGGACTCTAGGTTGTGTTGGTTTGTTTGTTTGTTTTTTTTCTCCCCCCCCTCAAGGTATGAGACATGCAATCTATGACAAACTTGATGATGATGGTTTGATAGCACCTGGGGTACGTGTGTCTGGGGATGATGTCATCATTGGCAAAACAGTAACGCTCCCAGAAAATGAAGACGAACTGGAAAGCACCAACAGACGTTTCACGAAGAGAGACTGTAGCACTTTTCTGCGAACTAGTGAGACTGGTATTGTAGATCAGGTCATGGTAACCCTTAACCAGGAAGGATACAAGTTCTGCAAGATAAGGGTGAGCAATGACATATGTGGCTTCTACTTTTAATCATTTTTGTTCTGTATTTAAGTTACCAATTGAATGTTTTCCTATGGCTTACAGGTACGCTCTGTAAGAATCCCACAAATTGGAGATAAATTTGCCAGTAGACACGGTCAGAAGGGAACCTGTGGTATCCAGTACAGGCAAGAGGTAGTGAATTGCCCCCCTTAACATTTTACCTCTGATCTTCTTAGCATTGGAACTGCCTTAAGTGACTTGTCTGTGGAATATCTACTAGGGTGCAATATATTGACTTAAATTTAGCTAAAATATGTTTAGAAGGGGACACAGCTGCTTCTTACGTGGTACTTCAGTGCCTTTGAAATGCTTTAAAAGATTTAATTTGAATCCATGGACCTGCTTTTCTTAAAGCTGATACTCTGGGAAGTACTGACTGTCTGTTTCCCCGCTCTAGGATATGCCCTTCACCTGTGAAGGAATCACACCTGATATCATTATCAACCCCCATGCCATCCCTTCCCGCATGACCATCGGTCACTTGATTGAGTGTCTTCAGGGGAAGGTAAGAGGAATCTTTTATGCTGCATGTCTAAGCAATATGAGTTAAAATGTTTTAGTTTGTTTTTTTTTATTTTATTGTCTTTTCCTTTTCCCCACCTTTTTTTTCTAATAAAGATACTACTCCCTGGTAGGTGTTAATCCACTAAAACATAAGGATTGTTCTCCAGTTACTTGATAGCAAAAGCAGGTTTCTTGGGGAAGACCTACAGTCCTGTAAATTTTGTCCACTAAGTCAGAATACAGTGTACTCTCTCATCTGTTGCTTTTATTCCAAACATTTCCTGTGACCTAGAAAAAGGAGTACCAAAACTGTTGATACTGTGTATTTTTTAAAATCTCACTGCACGCTGTGTAGCTGATAAACAAAGCAAGATAGGGTACTATCATGGGCATGGAACCTCAAGTTCTGGCATTAAAACTGTTTGAAACAGCTTAATGTTGTCTGACCAGTCCTTCAGAAGTCTTAAAAACTTTTGCAACTCTCTTCTCTGTAGGTGTCTGCAAACAAGGGAGAAATTGGTGATGCTACACCTTTTAATGATGCTGTCAATGTACAGAAGATTTCCAATCTTTTATCAGATTATGGCTATCATCTAAGAGGAAATGAGGTATGATCAAAATATCGATTCACTGTGATTTTTTAAATATATGTTTGATGGATAGTAAGGCTTATGCTTCAGTGATTGCATTGACTACTTCAGGTCCTCTACAATGGCTTCACTGGTCGAAAAATCACATCACAGATCTTCATTGGTCCTACGTATTATCAGCGGTTGAAGCACATGGTAGATGACAAAATCCATTCTCGTGCGAGAGGGCCAATCCAGATACTTAACAGACAGCCCATGGAAGGTAGATCTCGGTAAGGATGTTTATTAGTTTCTATACAGTGTTTTCTTTTTCATTGCAGTTTTTAGCCCTAAAAATTAGCTGCCTCAACTTTGCAGCTAGAACTTAGCTCACCCCAATTAGCCACCCATTTTCATGTGTTTGGCTTAAGATGATGTATTTGGTGCAGGTGTCAAGGTTCTGGTAGCAGGAGGTGCTGCTGGGGTGGCCTCTCTGAAAAAGGACGAGGGGTTGCCCTGTGCTGGATGCAGCCGCTTACAGCTGGCTCCAGCAGACCCACCACTGGCCAAAGCTGAGCCACCAGTGACACTGGTGGCACCTCTGTGGTAATGTACTTAAGAAAGGGTAAAAGATGCCGTGCAGCAGCTTTGAGAGAAGAGTGAGAAAATGTGAGAGGAACAGCCCTGCAGACACCCAGGTCAGAGGAGGAGGACGGGGAGGAGGTGATCCAGGTGCCAGAGCAGAGATCCCCGTGCAGCCCGTGAGGGACCATGGTAGAGTAGATATCCACACTGCAGCCTGCGGACAGCCCACGCTGGAGTAGGCTGCTGGCAGATGTGATCCATGGGGGACCCATGCTGCAGCAATCTGTTCCTGAAGGATTGTACCCTGCGGGAGGGGTCCATGCTGGAGCAGTTTGTGAAGTACTATCCCATGGGAGGGACCCCACGCTGGAGCAGGAAAAAAGTGTGAGGAGAAAGGAGAGTGGCAGAGAGGAACTGTTACGCACTGACTGCAACTCCCATTCCCCCTGTGACCGGGGGGGAGGGGAGAGGAAGGAGTTGGGAACGAAAGAGTGAAGATGAGTCTGGGACAAAGGTAGATGAGAAGATGTGTTTGGTTTTGTCTTCGTTTCTCACCACTGTAGTCCATTTTTAATGGGCAATAAATTAAACTGATTTTCCCCATGCTGAGTCTGTTTTGCCAGTGATGGTAATTGGTAAGCAATCTCCCTCTTTTTATCTCGACCCACAAGTTTTTCCATCTTATTTTCCCCCCTTGTCCTGTCGACGTGGGGGAGCGAGAGCGCTGCTTGGTGGGCATCTGGCAGCCAGCCAAGGTTAAACCCACCACAAACAAGTAGGGAATGATTTAATTGTTTACCTCATTTTGCTATATGGTTGTGCTGTGGCTGTTACCCGTCTGACATCTGCCTTAAAAATGCTCAGTAACAGTTACAAATTACTGTGTTCGCATTCTCCCTAACAGTTTTATTCTGAGGTGTTAGAGGAAAATTAATGCACAGGTTTACTCCTGCATTGTAATACTGCCGTTGTGTTTCTGGTAAGTTACTTGTTCCACCAACAAGAACTGATGTATTTTGCCAACGGATTCAAAAGTTGAGTTTTTTCCTTTTTTTCTTTTCCTTTTTTCAGTGATGGTGGCCTTCGTTTTGGAGAGATGGAAAGAGATTGCCAGATTGCTCATGGAGCAGCCCAGTTCTTGAGAGAAAGATTGTTTGAAGCTTCAGACCCATACCAGGTCCATGTCTGTAACCTCTGTGGAATCATGGCAATCGCAAATACAAGGACTCACACCTATGAATGCCGGGGATGCCGTAATAAAACTCAGGTACGCGTGGTTTTCATCAGCCAGTGTTTCTCTCTGTGGGTAAGAGGAAATGCTGCTTGGCTGAGCAGGAGGATAGGGAAGTAAATATTTAAAGAAGCATCAGAACAATTGCTATTTTAGTTTCATAACTGTTTTAAGTGTTTATAGTGTCCTAGTTAATTTGGATGTTTCCTTATTAATTTTAGAGTGTTGGCTTGTCACTTGGCAGGAAATGCTGTTCAACCGTTTTGCAGTGCAGAGTTTTCATAGACTTCAAAAGTAAATGCTTGAGAGATTATTTTTAGAAGTAAAACTCAGAACTGCAGGAATTTAGAGCCATCTCCCTTGTGACTGTCCCCGTGAAGATATTTGTGCTTGCAGAGCTGGGTCCCCAGGGGAGGTCTTTTGTGTTGT